>JAWPHD010005381.1:0-164810 GCA_037043455.1 Cyrtodaria siliqua | reverse complement strand
GTACTGTACTCGTTTTCATTTGGAATGTGTATAAGGACGACACCGCTATCGTAAGTATGAATAACAATATATTGTACACACCGATCGCTTTAAAAAACAACAAGCAACGTAAAACACCATACAAACAAACAAAAACAGTTTGCTTAGAATAGATAGGCGGTAATATTACAGCAAGGTGAGTACCATATAAGAAGGAACGTATATCATATAAGAAGGAAAATTTATTGTATACTGAACGGTGATTTAAATGAATTCTCAGTGAGATAATTTTCGTATCAGACTAAAGCGACATCGTCATACCAGTGACGATATCATTTTTCTATATCGTTACACCATTTTGCCGGGATTATGTTTTATGGGGGCCGCCGTATTACTTTTTAATACCATTTGGTGATATCACCTATTCGAATCGGTGATATCACTGACTCGAATAGGTGATATCACGCATTCAAAAAGGTGATATCACCGATTCATTTTTAACGCGTGATATCACCTATTGATTGGGTGATATCATCTATTCGAATCAGTTATCACTGATTCGAATCAGTGATATCACTTATTCAAAACGAATGGTGTGATATCACACGATTCAAATAGGTGATATCACTGATTGGAATAGATGATATCACCGCATTCAATAGGGTGATATCACCCATTCATTTTGAATGAGTGATATCACATATTCAAATCAGTGATATAACCGATTACCAATTCAGAAATAAACCTCTATATAAATGACTGATCCCATCCAGGGTCCACAGTAACTAAATAGACAGACCTTCAAAATCGTCGTCTGTTGCAACATTTGGCAGGTTGTTTAGTCATCGGCATATAATGGCCGGCTTTCCTGTTATGGTTGCATCAGCTCTTGCAGCAAGTGATGCGGACATTTCCCCCTCCCCCACACAATATAAGGGTTATACACCCTTCCAAACCTACCCCTACAGGGGTCTATCCAGAAGATGTGGTACTGCTGCCCCACCCATAACCTACCACCCCACCACCACCCCAACCACGCAAAATATAATTACATTTTCTATGCCTTGTCTATTATTTGATACAGTAATTCAAGTTGTAAATAAAACACACTCTCACCAGTTACACTGAGAAACACCGTGGACAGTTATTATTTAATTAATACAACTAACCGTTAGCAATACTATATAATACCAGTGACGTATAACGTTCTCCGTGATACTACTCTTGGGGGGAAGTCTGTATTGTTCTTGTTGTAAAAACGAATAGGTGATATCACTGATTCGAATAGGTGATATCACTGATTCAAAACGAATTCGTTTTGAAAGAGTGATATCACCTATTCGAATTAGTGATATCACTCATTCAAATAGGTGATATCACCCATTCAATAGGTGATATCACCCTTTCGTTTTGAATCGGTGATATCACCGATTCGAATCAGTGATATCACTGATTCGAATAGGTGATATGTCTCATTTAAATTTGAATCAGTGATATCACCTATTCGAATTAGTGATATCACTCATTCAAATAGGTGATATCACTGAATTGTATTAAAAAGCAATACGGCGCCTCATATGTTTTTACCATTATATAGGAAGTTAAACAAAAATGATTTCAATATTATTTTTCTTTCATGAAGTGTTCTGTTCCTGAGAATCATTTCTTCCATGCTCCATCAGTATCGGATGAACGAAAGTTTGAATCCTTTTCAATTATGAAGTAATCCATAAGTGATGATCTGCACAACCATGTTCTTATCATAACTGGTCTTGTAAAATTCACAGATCAGATATTGATACAAATTGCAATATTCTATGAATGATGCATTGGTACATGGTATAGTCTGCCAAATCGACTGCTTGAACGAATTGCACTGCCACTACAAGTCATTTTGTCTTCACCCTCAGTGACTTGGCTCAGTCTGTTAGATATCAACACTGAACATGCTGAACGAAACAAAAAAACGAATATAAAATGATCTTACCTCTTTTTCAGATTTGGAAAATGATATCTATCACAATTTAAGTGTTATGTCCCCCTTGAACAATAGAAAGCTTTAAAGTTGAAACACTTCTACATATGTTTTCATGAAACTTGTAGTACCTCTTCTTCATAACTAAGTAAGAATCATAAAAATTATCTCAAAACTAAAGTAAATAAAGAGGTTTTAATAGGACACATCAAAGTGAATCCAACAGGGATTAATGAGATATAGGGTCCTATAGAAACCACAGCGTCCGAGCACAAAGGCATCGTAGGTCCGCACTGTAGTACTGCAAACAAGGACTTGAAAATACAATGAAAGAGACAAAAAAACAACAGAAAGGGTGGTGAAGACAGGGTTACCGACTTGGAACGGTCAGTAGGCAATAAGGCCCACTGGTTAGCTTGTATCGATTTTATATGCGCACAAACCTCGCTATTATTCTGTCTTCAGCGCCCAAATAGACAAGACAGTGTAAACAAAACTACATCCAATCAAAAGGAATTCTCTAACAATAAAGTCAACATCCTGAGAAACTAACTAAAGAAACACATACACAATAATAAAACATCTCAGGATGTATCCAGAATCGTACTGAACAACCATAGTAGTTGCAGCTAAAGAGAAAAACAATCTAGGGTACGACCAGAAAACCCAAGGGACGAAAGCTCATGTACCCACCTCCCTTAGTTGGGGTTTCAGTAGGTACAATCATAGAGTCCCAAGAGTAGTCCAGTCATCGCACAAGTGAAAAGTGAAGCGTAATGACTGACTGTAGAGGGGTCAATCACTAGACATGCAGTGCGCTGTGAAACCAAAGGGTTATCAACTGTATAAATACAATTTTACAATAAAGCTTGAAATTTTTACCTTGATATCCTTAGCTAGTAATTGCTATCAATTAAAATCTCAAATAATCTTTGACTGTCGTCCTTGAATGCTGCTTTCCCTGTCCGATATCTTTATCCTTGTCAAAGTTGTTTTTAAAGAATCAATATCAATGTTCATAATCAATACACAAATGAAATGCATGCATATGTTATTTACATACCTGGTCACGGTATTTGACTGGAGACTTACCTGCAATAATGTTATTTGTAGATTATGCTACTCACAATATTTGATTTCAAGATAGGTGATTTAAACAAAAGTTGCATAAAACAACTAGCACAACCTAGACAAGGATATCAAGGTAATATATTGCAAGTTATATATGAAAATAGTGTGATAATGATGAATTTTAATTCCTGCTACGTGCACTGTTTAAAGCATCTGAATTAAGAGTTGTTTTAGTATTTCAGCTTTTATATGATTTGTATGATAATTATGTGATACACTACTGTCAGGTTCATGTAAAAATATTTAGTCGTTTTTTAGTAATCATACTTTTAACTTCGCTCTTTTTTTAGAGTACTTTCGCCTTAAAGCGAACTATTACTGAGGTGTGTTTCGCTGTATACTGTATACATATTACTATTGGCGGTGGATTTATTTTGGCTATATTGGCGGTCAAGATAATATAAGATAAGATAAACTTTATTTTGGGTCGGCTATACAACATAAGCTCTTAGCGAGATTTTGAACCGACTATATATAACATGAAGTATATTTAGAACAGCAGTAAATAAAGCTATCTAAGGTGAAATCAATTTACATTGGTATGACAACATTTCCAATTAAGAGTATATAGCATCGTTATATAGTAATACATAATACATGTTAAACTTAAAATAATATTACATGATAAATTGAATAAGCAATTTTCTAATTTGTACAATTAAAAATGAGAAGCATACAGTCAGTGTCAATCCTACAGAGGGCATCCTTGACAAATCTTGCACATGCTGCAATCTGTTAAGCGCTAGTTAAGATCACAATTTATTAAAAACAATTGAGATTTACTATATGGGGCAAAATCTGTTAGGGTAAAAAGGTGCTAAAACTCTTAACGCCTCATATCAGATATGAAGAGAACTGATTGACACTGCAGGACAATACGAACAATTAATTATCAATGAAATAGCAAAGAGAATACACTCTAATATAAGGAAAGTCTATATGGATACATGACAGGCATGCAACTACCATTATACAGCAGAAAAAACTCTAAATAATAATGCAAGTAGTTGACTTAAAGGCCGATTAGCACATCATGCCAAACAGCAGTTTATATAAACAAAACGTCTAAGACATAGAACAATTAGATTAAATAGATAATTCTAGCAAGACACAGCAAGCAAAGCAAATTTTAATAAGATGACTACAGAAAGCACACATGATGCAAGCACAATATAAAAACAGCTCAGCAAAGAGTCTAACATGCTTTTTGTTTTAATGTGCTTTTAGATGTGCTGCTCCAGCCGCATTGTTTATCAAATTATTGTTAAAATTAGGTGCAAGCTGCACATTTGCAATCTTTACCATTACAAGAGGACATTACAATTTTGAATTGGTTGAAATTTATACATTTTCTGGATTCCTCAGGTAGTGAGTTCCATAGCACTGGAGCAGCGTATTTAAATGAGTTTTTCCCATACCTACTGGAGGAGTTGATCTAAGGTACCTGTAATATATAAGAATATCTAAAATTATAAATACTTTCACGCTTTTTAAGTAAATTTGATAACACCGGAGTGCTATACCATTTAAAGTTTTAAAAGTGTTTATGGCCATTTTACGAGTACGTCTGATGTGAAGACTTGAAAATTTCGCCTTAAGAAGAAGGTTGTCAGTACCAGTATAGACATTGAAGACAAATTTTATAGCTCTTTCCTGTGTTTCTTTTCAATCTTCTTTGTATTTCCCTCCGAGCAAAAGCGCCAGGACAGGAGGCAAAAATTAAAATTTGACAAAATAACGGTGTGAAAGATAGTAAGTCTATTTCATTTATTTAGGTTTTTTCCTATTCCTTTTAAAATATTAAGTTGCTGGGCTACCTTTTTTACAAATAATGTTTATATGAGTATCGAAAGTTAATTAATCATCAATGTCAACACCCAGCAATTTAACCACGTCTTCACATGAGATACTCGCATCACCTATTTTGAAAACTGGGTATTTGTCGTGAGTCCTCGCCCCAACTCCTATACCCTGGAATTTATCTGGGTTGGCCTTCGTACATTTAACATGGAACCAATCGATAAGATTATTACTTTCTTCCTGTAATACATCCGGCAATTCATTGTTATTTGGTGAGTCAAAAGATAAAGTATTGTCATCGTCATAGTTGTATAACATGCCCTTTTGTATGAAATAAAATATCATTAATAAAAAAAAAATATATTAAAAAGAAGAGGGCCCAGTATCGAGCCTTGAGGGACACCTTTTTGTATACTGGCCCAAGTACTAACAGTATTGCCAATCTTAATCTGCTGTTTGCGCCCAGATAACTAACAAGATAGCAGTCTGATCGAGTTCTCAGACAATCCGTATTCAGATAATTTACAGTAGAATATTGTGTGGTAGGCATCAAAAGCTTTGGAGAGATCCATTAAAATAGCAGCTAAGAATTCATTATTTTTTAATATATTTCTCTAGTCTTCAATAAGTCTCAAAAGAGTAGTTTGGCACCCATGGCCTTTTCTAAATGCACACAGAAACTTATCAAACATATTTTCAAAAAACTGTGCCAATTGTCAGTTTTTTTTAATAAGGGACTGACTTGTGCTTCTTTCAGACGATCTGGAAAAATACCTGATGAAATGGACAGATTTATAATGTTTGTAATGGGTGAGACTAAAGCTGGTTTGCCAAGTTTCATCAATTTTAACAGATATCTTGTCTACCCGAGAGGCTTTTTTAACATTAAATGTATCTATAATTTTAGAGACTTTCAGTTGATCAGTTGGTTTGAAATCTAAAGAGCTAGTTGTGAAGTTTTTTTTGCCTTATTTTATTTAAGCTCGGATGGTCTTCAGGGTTGAAAAAAACATAGTCTTTACCAATATCACCTGCCACTTTTACAAAAAAAGATTTTAGAACCCTCTGAAACCTCTGTATTGTCAGTAATTGTTTTATCGTTTTCTATTCTACACTCATTGTTTGTATTATATTGACTAAACACACTATAACCAAATCGTCACTATGATAATTATTCACACCTTCAGCGCCCTTTGTAAATTTATTAGCAATTATCGAGCCTGTTTTGTTTGACTTTTATACAATAGGAAAAGTAAAAATCGTTCACCATCATAAATAGCGTTTTTCTGCTCTCAGCACTCATTCTTTCCAAGAACAGTAATACTTTGGAACCAGCTTCCTGAAGCAGTAGTTTTGATACCCACGTTGAACAGCTTTGTCTGCTGCTCAGCAAATGGGACGTGTGTAGGGACATATTACATTAATGTACAGTATATATACATATTGGATTTTATCAACACCTTTACTAAGTTTGTCTTAAAACGTTGGGAGCGTTTGGCACTGCACATGTACATATGGTTTCATCCTCGATGTTGATGTCCGCACAGCGGATATTATCGAGTAAATTCATTGAAGTTGAAGTTGAAGGACAGAACTAATAACACAATGGTGCTATAACAGAAGTATATATAGGGCGACGATGTTTAGTTTTCGCTCTTACATACAGTGTGTTATTTATTTGCCACTAGGGGAAGATTACCCGGGAAGGGGGTTTTCTTCGGGGGCTTCAATGCTACTAATACAATGGGGCTTGGATATGTTTTGGGGCTAAGTGTATTATAATGTCAATTCAAGGCAAAGTAACGGTCTTTAGAATGTTATATTATAGGCAAGAACTAATAAAACCATGGTGCTATAACAGGGGTATATATCGAGGGCTTGGCGCAAGACTGGTCTAACTCACTTTTTGCAAACTTTTCAGGAGAAGCTAAAAACTGATTATATTCTTGGAAAATTAGATGACAAACATGGAAATAAGAATTTTTATTATATATCCCTCAAGTAATTTCTTAGTTAATTCAAAAAACATATATATGAATAGGAAATAGGTAATTAGAGAGTTACACTTATTTTGCGCTCAACTTTTCAGTGCAAAACTGGTCTAACTTGAGATAGACTTGTTTTGCACTGAAATTGCAGAGTAATTTCAGTGCAAAACAAGTCCAACTTGAGATAGACATGTTTTGCATTGAAATGTGTGTGCAAAACCAGTCCAACTCATGATATTAATAGTTTTGGTTGTTTAATGCCTTTGTTTAATGTACCTTTAAATGTTTTCCTCCCAATGTTTCCCCACCCCCTCTCCAGCGGAAAGCACTGTGCATACCCTGCAGGAAATTAGACAGATGTAAAAACAGTTTATAATCCCCATCCCTATGAGCAACATCATGTCCAAATCCCCAGTGTCTACCAGTATACTCAATATTAAATATCCCCATGTTTGTATCAGGTTTTGTTTAATTCCCTACCCTGCAGGTGTTATCATTGATGGTATGCCCCCCTCCTGCCCCACTGTTGGTGGGAAAACATTGATAGGTTCATAATTTAAAAGTGGACATAACTGTTGTTATTTATTTTATTTTTTATTTATTTTAAACCCATTTCTAACCATAATTAACTTTTTATATTTGCATATTTTTAGATATTTCACATATGTTTATTGGTTATAAAACTTTTTTTCGTGCAGAGCTCAAACTCATATTCAAAATGTGTTCATATTCAACATATTTTTGAGCCCAAATTTGTACCAAAAAAAAACCAGCTAGAATTTATAATTATTGTGTTACTTGACTGAGCATAGACTTTACTGTACTACAAAAGACAATAAAACCAGGCCCCAAGATTTAAAACTTTCAAAGTGCTCTATTTAAGAGTTAATGCTCAACTACATAATAATTATATGCTAGAATTTATAATTATTGTGTTACTTGACTGAGCATAGACTTTACTGTACTACAAAATACTATAAAACCAGCCCCCAAGAATTAAATCTGTTTCAAAGTGCTCTTTTTAAGAGGTAATGGTCAGCTACATAATTATAAATTCTAGCATTCTTTCTGTTAGTAACCCACCCATGAGTACAAATCGTATGGTGTTATGTTTTATGCATAAATGCACAAGTTATACCATTTACATGCATTAGGAGGCATGTTACTACCTATTAAATCAGATGTTTGTATTTTTAAATTAGTTTCATCCTCAAGTGCTAGGAATATTTAATTATAAAAGGAAGGCTAATCAACATAATAAACAATCATGCAGTTTTAAAACTGTATGGAAGCATTATAAGTTGATTTAATATTAACAATAGACAGGGTTCACACGGGTCCTTGAAATCCTTGTAAGTACTTGAATTTGAAAAAAAAAATTCAAGACCTGGAAAGTGCTTGAAAATCTGATAAGGTACTTGAAAGTACTTAAATGCTTGATTTTTGCTGTTCATCCCAAAAATGGCTATTGGTTGTGCCCTAGAATATTTGTTGCTGTTTTGGGCATTACATTGCGCGAATGTTAGTCATTGAATTTTGGAAAAAAAGGTCCTTGAAAGTCCTTGAAAAGTCCTTGAAATTGGCCTTCCAATAAGGTGGGAACCTTGAATACAGTTTCAACAGTGAAACATTTACATCCAACTTTAAAGTTGACCCTCTGTGGTAATGGTTTACCATCAGTAGATTAAAAAATCCTGAAAGAAATAATATATAGAGTTTAATTAACATTGTTGTCATGATTCGAGAAATAATTCCCGGGTGAGAAAGATTCTTGCGATATAGAAACGAGTGCGCATTATTGAAATGATTACCACTTCGACTATTTCTCGGTTGATAATCATTCTCTCAGAGTGAATGTTCTTACTACCCTTTTCTCACGATTGTGATACTTATATATTATTATACCTATGCACTATAATCCCCATAGACATGGACTTTTTCACTACCTGCCTTATAAGGTGGATCAAACTATCAGGTGATATCAAACATAATATCAGTGATAGTAACTATTTCTTTGATAGGCATACATATTGTAAAGGGTGTCATTCTCAGCTTTAGTGCACATAGGGTTAGTAGAGTGTGATAGTAGTGCACTAGTATGATAACATAGATTTCACATTCATGAAAATGGGATAGAAAAAAATCATTTTCACAAATGATTATCAACTTCGACTCTGCCTCAGTCATTAATCATTCTATCAAGGTGAACTTTCTTACTATCTCCCTCTTATGAATGTGTGTAACTTATAAATTGCTGTTTCATGAAGTTGTTAAATACATGTACATCCTTACTCCGATTCATCAGCCGATTCCAACTCCGACTTTTGTCTTAATGGACAATAAAATGGATGATGAACCTGTGGGATTACAATCCTTCTACATGCAACTAACGCCTTGTATTTGGCAGCTGACACTGTCTGGGGCTGGTTAATGCAATACAGTGGTTGGACTGATGGTATTGTGAAGGCATTGATGTTTTGTGATCTCACAGCCCATGTATTTCAGTGGCGATAACCGAGATTTAATGTTGCAGATGACAAATCACATAACTGTATGTTTACACTACTACAATCATGATCTGATGCGGATATTGTTTTAATCTTTGTTTGTCATCAACAGTTGTCCGAATAGAGAATAACATGTTTCTTGCCCATATTTGATTGAACTTGCAGAAACCTGTATACACAAATGGCAATTTCACATGAACCTCTTCCTGATATTGCCTCATGCAAAAACAAATCTTATTCATTTCATTCTAATTTTATTTCCTTCCGAATACATTCCCTTCCAAACTTGCAGCATTGACCATGTTGACCTAATTTAGAAAACAGATAAAAATGCCATATTTGACCAACATGATCTGTGTCCACATTTCAAAAAACATATTATTTAGGCCCCCCACCCCCCCTCCCCCACCAACACCAAAAAGTAATCCAAGATACGATCTGTGTCCACATTTCCAAAAACTTGATATTTTACCCCCCAAAAGAATCCAAGCCACATTTTCTGAGTATTTATCCCCAAAAGAAACCCTTTCCCCGGAATAAAGCTTCCATGTATCACATTATTACATTTTGAAAAATACACTTTTCTTAGGAAAAAAGTCTTCTTTTTTTTTTTTAATGAGGACACCGCCTTATAGAGTATCCACGTTTTCAAAAATACACTTTTCTTAGGAAAAATGTCTTCTTTTTTTTTTAATGAGGACACCGCCTTAAAAAATATGCTTCATGAAAAGTTTCTATTTGTGTTATACCAATGTTTGAATGTCTTTATCCTTTGAAAAACATGGAAAAAATACTTTAAAAAAAGGTGCAAAATCGAGTTACTCAAATCGAGTTACTCAAATTGAGACAGTGCCATAAGTTTGTCATCACAACATAATAAATTATGATGTCATTACTATTAATTAGAATAAAGCTAATAAGCTAATTGGTAATAAGTTTGCTAGTTTGGGTACAAAATAAGTCTATCTCAGATCTTGTTCAATAATTTCAACGCAAAACAAGTCCAACTCAAGTTAGACCTGTTTTGCCTCTATGCAATTTGTTGTTCTGAGATAAACTTATTTGTTATTTAATAATAAAATCAATAATAAGTTGAAAATGATCAACAATTTTTTTACATAATATGTATTTCATCTTTTATATTTCAAAAATGCAAGAAAGTGATTTTGTGAAAAAAAATGAGTTAGACCAGTCTTGCGCCAAGCCCTCGATATATGCGACGATGTTTAGTTTACGCTCTTACACAGAGTATGTTATTTATTTCCTACTAGGGTAAGATACCCCGGGAAGAGAGTTTTCTTCGGGGGCTTCAATGCTACAAAACAAAAAGGGGCTTGGATATGTTTTGGGGCTAAGTATAATGTCAATTCCAGGCAAAATAGCGGTCTTTAGAATGTTATATTATAGGCCAGAACTAATAACACCATGGTGCTATAACAGGCGTATATATAGGGCGAAGATGTTTAATTTTCGCTCTAACACACAGTGTGTTATTTATATCCTACTAGGGGAAGATACCCCGGGAAGGCAGTTTTCTTCGGGGGCTTCAATGCTACAAAAAAAATGGGGATATGTTTTTGGGGTAAGTGTCTTTAAATGTCAATTCAAGGCAAAGTAACGCTCTTTAGAATGTTATATTATAGGCCAGAACTAATAACACCATGGTGCTATAACAGGCGTATATATAGGGCGAAGATTTTTAATTTTCGCTCTAACACACAGTGTGTTATTTATATCCTACTAGGGGAAGATACCCCGGGAAGGCAGTTTTCTTCGGGGGCTTCAATGCTACAAAAAAAATGGGGATATGTTTTTGGGGTAAGTGTCTTTAAATGTCAATTCAAGGCAAAGTAACTCTCTTTAGAATGTTATATTATAGGCTAGAACTAATAACATCATGGTGTTGTAACAGGAGTTTATATAGGGCGACGATGTTTATGTTCTGGGGGTAAGTGTCTTAAAATGTCAATTCAAAGACAAAGTAACGCTCTTTACAATATTAAATTATAGGCCAGAACTAATAACACCATGGTGCTATAACAGGCGTATATATAGGGCGAAGATGTTTAATTTTCGCTCTAACGCACAGTGTGTTATTTATATCCTACTAGGGGAAGATACCCCGGGAAGGCAGTTTTCTTCGGGGGCTTCAATGCTACAAAAAAAATGGGGATATGTTTTTGGGGTAAGTGTCTTTAAATGTCAATTCAAGGCAAAGTAACGCTCTTTAGAATGTTATATTATAGGCTAGAACTAATAACATCATGGTGTTGTAACAGGAGTTTATATAGGGCGACGATGTTTATGTTCTGGGGGTAAGTGTCTTAAAATGTCAATTCAAAGACAAAGTAACGCTCTTTACAATATTAAATTATAGGCCAGAACTAATAACACCATGGTGCTATAACAGGCGTATATATAGGGCGAAGATGTTTAATTTTCGCTCTAACACACAGTGTGTTATTTATATCCTACTAGGGGAAGATACCCCGGGAAGGCAGTTTTCTTCGGGGGCTTCAATGCTACAAAAAAAATGGGGATATGTTTTTGGGGTAAGTGTCTTTAAATGTCAATTCAAGGCAAAGTAACGCTCTTTAGAATGTTATATTATAGGCTAGAACTAATAACATCATGGTGTTGTAACAGGAGTTTATATAGGGCGACGATGTTTATGTTCTGGGGGTAAGTGTCTTAAAATGTCAATTCAAAGACAAAGTAACGCTCTTTACAATATTAAATTATAGGCCAGAACTAATAACACCATGGTGCTATAACAGGCGTATATATAGGGCGAAGATGTTTAATTTTCGCTCTAACGCACAGTGTGTTATTTATATCCTACTAGGGGAAGATACCCCGGGAAGGCAGTTTTCTTCGGGGGCTTCAATGCTACAAAAAATATGGGGATATGTTTTTGGGGTAAGTGTCTTTAAATGTCAATTCAAGGCAAAGTAACGCTCTTTAGAATGTTATATTATAGGCTAGAACTAATAACATCATGGTGTTGTAACAGGAGTTTATATAGGGCGACGATGTTTATGTTCTGGGGGTAAGTGTCTTTAAATGTCAATTCAAAGACAAAGTAACGCTCTTTACAATATTAAATTATAGGCCAGAACTAATAACACCATGGTGCTATAACAGGCGTATATATAGGGCGAAGATGTTTAATTTTCGCTCTAACACACAGTGTGTTATTTATATCCTACTAGGGGAAGATACCCCCGGGAAGGCAGTTTTCTTCGGGGGCTTCAATGCTACAAAAAAAATGGGGATATGTTTTTGGGGTAAGTGTCTTTAAATGTCAATTCAAGGCAAAGTAACGCTCTTTAGAATGTTATATTATAGGCTAGAACTAATAACATCATGGTGTTGTAACAGGAGTTTATATAGGGCGACGATGTTTATGTTCTGGGGGTAAGTGTCTTAAAATGTCAATTCAAAGACAAAGTAACGCTCTTTACAATATTAAATTATAGGCCAGAACTAATAACACCATGGTGCTATAACAGCCGTATATATAGGGCGAAGATGTTTAATTTTCGCTCTAACACACAGTGTGTTATTTATATCCTACTAGGGGAAGATACCCCGGGAAGGCAGTTTTCTTCGGGGGCTTCAATGCTACAAAAAAAATGGGGATATGTTTTTGGGGTAAGTGTCTTTAAATGTCAATTCAAGGCAAAGTAACGCTCTTTAGAATGTTATATTATAGGCCAGAACTAATAACACCATGGTGCTATAACAGGCGTATATATAGGGCGAAGATGTTTAATTTTCGCTCTAACACACAGTGTGTTATTTATATCCTACTAGGGGAAGATACCCCGGGAAGGCAGTTTTCTTCGGGGGCTTCAATGCTACAAAAAAAATGGGGATATGTTTTTGGGGTAAGTGTCTTTAAATGTCAATTCAAGGCAAAGTAACGCTCTTTAGAATGTTATATTATAGGCTAGAACTAATAACATCATGGTGTTGTAACAGGAGTTTATATAGGGCGACGATGTTTATGTTCTGGGGGTAAGTGTCTTAAAATGTCAATTCAAAGACAAAGTAACGCTCTTTACAATATTAAATTATAGGCCAGAACTAATAACACCATGGTGCTATAACAGGCGTATATATAGGGCGAAGATGTTTAATTTTCGCTCTAACACACAGTGTGTTATTTATATCCTACTAGGGGAAGATACCCCGGGAAGGCAGTTTTCTTCGGGGGCTTCAATGCTACAAAAAAAATGAGGATATGTTTTTGGGGTAAGTGTCTTTAAATGTCAATTCAAGGCAAAGTAACGCTCTTTAGAATGTTATATTATAGGCCAGAACTAATAACACCATGGTGCTATAACAGGCGTATATATAGGGCGAAGATGTTTAATTTTCGCTCTAACACACAGTGTGTTATTTATATCCTACTAGGGGAAGATACCCCGGGAAGGCAGTTTTCTTCGGGGGCTTCAATGCTACAAAAAAAATGGGGATATGTTTTTGGGGAAAGTGTCTTTAAATGTCAATTCAAGGCAAAGTAACGCTCTTCAGAATGTTATATTATAGGCCAGAACTAACAACACCATGGTGCTATAACAGGCGTATATATAGGGCGAAGATGTTTAATTTTCGCTCTAACACACAGTGTGTTATTTATATCCTACTAGGGGAAGATACCCCGGGAAGGCAGTTTTCTTCGGGGGCTTCAATGCTACAAAAAAAATGGGGATATGTTTTTGGGGTAAGTGTCTTTAAATGTCAATTCAAGGCAAAGTAACGCTCTTTAGAATGTTATATTATAGGCCAGAACTAATAACACCATGGTGCTATAACAGACGTATATATAGGGCGAAGATGTTTAATTTTCGCTCTAACACACAGTGTGTTATTTATATCCTACTAGGGGAAGATACCCCGGGAAGGCAGTTTTCTTCGGGGGCTTCAATGCTACAAAAAAAATGGGGATATGTTTTTGGGGTAAGTGTCTTTAAATGTCAATTCAAGGCAAAGTAACGCTCTTTAGAATGTTATATTATAGGCCAGAACTAATAACACCATGGTGCTATAACAGGCGTATATATAGGGCGAAGATGTTTAATTTTCGCTCTAACACACAGTGTGTTATTTATATCCTACTAGGGGAAGATACCCCGGGAAGGCAGTTTTCTTCGGGGGCTTCAATGCTACAAAAAAAATGGGGATATGTTTTTGGGGTAAGTGTCTTTAAATGTCAATTCAAGGCAAAGTAACGCTCTTTAGAATGTTATATTATAGGCCAGAACTAATAACACCATGGTGCTATAACAGTCGTATATATAGGGCGAAGATGTTTAATTTTCGCTCTAACACACAGTGTGTTATTTATATCCTACTAGGGGAAGATACCCCGGGAAGGCAGTTTTCTTCGGGGGCTTCAATGCTACAAAAAAAATGGGGATATGTTTTTGGGGTAAGTGTCTTTAAATGTCAATTCAAGGCAAAGTAACGCTCTTTAGAATGTTATATTATAGGCTAGAACTAATAACATCATGGTGTTGTAACAGGAGTTTATATAGGGCGACGATGTTTATGTTCTGGGGGTAAGTGTCTTAAAATGTCAATTCAAAGACAAAGTAACGCTCTTTACAATATTAAATTATAGGCCAGAACTAATAACACCATGGTGCTATAACAGGAGGATATATAAGGCGACGATTTTTTCGATGTTATTTAATATATTTATTTCTTCAATAATTATGAAACCGTACTAACCTTTCATCTTTTCGAAGTATGAATGCATATTCTGGGAGTACCATCTAAATACTCATATCTATTATTACTAACATTGTATGTGTATAATACAATGCACGGCTATATCTCCCCTGCTCCTAATAACAGTTACGTGACAGTTACATAGAAGGCAATGGCCCGCGGCAATATTGGTTTATTGGTTACAATACAAGCGAGCAAAAAGTAAACATCGTCGCCTTACATATCTTCCTGTTACGAAGAATGCTATAATTTGGCCTCGTTGATAAGATAGGGCCTTCATTTTGCATCCGATCTTTTTCAAACTTTACCATATTGTTGATATCAATAGGATCTCGGACGAGTTCAAAAACCAGCTAGTTCGGACTAGTAACACCGGTTAAGGCCCTTGATTTAGTTAAAATTGCTATATTTTGCCTCGTTATTTTCATTCGATCTTTTTCAAACTTTACCAGATTGTTGATATCAATGAAAGCTCAGACGATTTCGAAAACCAACCAGATTCGACCATTTACACCAGATTTATGGCCCTTGATTTTGTTAAAAATGCTATATTTTGCCTTGTTAAGACTATAGAGGCTTCATTTTCCATTAGATCTTTACCAAACTTCGCAAGAAAGGTTCATAGGTTGAATTTTTTTTTTTTTTTTAAAGCAAAATTTTTCCATTTATTTTACTTTTTCTTTTTTAGGGCCTTCTTTTTTCGTTGTTTCTTTTACAAACTTTACAAGATAGTTGATATCATGAAAGCTTGGACTAGTTTGAAAACCAGCCAACTCGGATTAGTCACACCTGAGTTACGGCCCTTGATTTAGTTAAAAATGCTGTATTTTGCCTTTTTAAGATAGGGCCTTCATTTGGACGGATTTTAATGAAACTTTGCAGTTTGATCAGTACTAAATCTAGTTATGCATATCGTCCGGTTGAATGATTTTACAAACCTTACACAGACTAGTCTATTTTGAACTCCTGGAAGAATTTCTACACATTTTTGCAGGGATGATGAGTACCAAGCCCAGTTGCGCCTATCGTCGCTGTGTTCTGGTTAAATGATTTATGGCCTAATATACATAAACTTTATCCAGAGGATTTCAGTGAAACTTGGCAGAGAATGATCAGTACCAAGCCTAGTTGCGCATGTTGTTGTCGTGTTCCCCATCAAAGACTCCATATATCCAGTGGGCCTCTTGTTTTTGTTTGCGTGGTTTTGGTTGCCTGTGTTCTGAATGATAATAATGATGCTGATAAATAAATACCCTATCCCCATTCCTCCAAATCTTCATTTATCATGGTTGGTACCTAAATGAACAATGTTAGCCCAAATCATTAACACATTGTCCCAATCTCTTCCAGAGGTCATTACATTGACCTCTGTCAACGTCTAAGAAAGTAGCCTGCGATCACATGATAATTTGTCACATGACCATAGCTAAAATATCAAAATGGCGAACAGAACTTCAACACTGTAACACCACCAACTATCGGCTGCTAATTGACACATATATAGTGGAAAGAAACACGACTTATTTTCTACATTTTGATATATATTTTAAGTTAGTAATTTAATTTAAGGTATGTTGGTAAGAGTTATTTTATACTGGAAAGTGCTGATAAGCAAAATGCTGTACTGTAACCCTATGGGAACGATTTGGTGGTGCATATTTTGAATGTTTAGACGACAGAGTGATATGCCAAAGTACAAACCTTTATCCTACCGCAATATAATTCTGTGCATAATTTGCTGTATATTTAAAAGATTCAAGCCGAAAAAATGCTTTCTTTTGTAATTTAAGCATTTCATATAAAGTTAATTCAGAAAAATATTAGTCCAATCAAGAAATGTTGCATTTCCATCGTTTTTCATCGTTTGCCATGATTCTTGGTATTTGATGAGACATATATGTATGTGTATGCAGGAACGACAACTCTGGGTAGATATTGACATTGTCAATGTTTATGGTTAGACTAATATGGCATATTATCAAATATGGAATAATAAAATAACTTAATGGAGATAAAAATAAAATCTGTGCAATGGGTAAGGTGTCAAATGTTGGTAATCCACTCCGAAAATGTGATATTCGGACTTAATTAGACAATGTGTTATTGTTAGAATAAATATTTTCAGAAACCTCTTAAAATCACAAGAAACTATATTCTTATAAATTAAAGTTTGGCAGTCCACACAAAACATGCGATATTCGGACTAAAGTTAGACCATTATCATTATAATCGGAATTTTCAGAAAATCTATTAATATTAATATCACAGCAAACGACAGTTTTATATTTATATAATACATTTGATTGGCTTTTTATTTTTAAACTGATTCGCATTTGTTCCTAGACTGCTTCACTGTGCACGTACAGTTTCACTCAAACAAGCGACAGTCAAACGCCGATTTTATTCGACAGAAAAAGTAGTTTCGACCATTTGCGACACTTGCTTGTTTTCATGACAAACGTCTAGAACTGTTCTTCTAAAAGCAGTTTGACGCGACAGCCATTTTACCGAGATTCTGGTATCGTTTCTGATTGGCTGATACAGACGCACCTTCTATCGAAGATAAACAGAACGCAGAGAGAAATAAACAAATAAACAAAGAGAGAAACAATCATTATATCGACGAACTAAATGTGGATGGTCAAAAATACTGTAATAAAAAAATATATAATTACAGACACGTGTTTCCGGTTTCATTTTTTTCTGCACAAAGGTTAAAGTACCAAGTTCTATAACCAATGTCTTCATAAGGAAGGAAGGGAGCTGGGGTAGGGGAGCTTTCGGAGTGGGGGTTATAAACAAAAATGCATTTATTTTCAAAGGGGTGGTATTTGTGAGCATGTGGTAAGGAAGGGTGGGATGGGATGGGGTGGTGGGGCAGGCTACAAAAAAATATTTTATTAGGAGGTGGTAAGCCACGTATTTTCAGGGTATGTATTTTTTTAGGTCACCTGAGCCAAAGGCTCATTGTGATCTATTGGGATCACTCTTCGTCCGTCCGTCTCCTTAACTATTGCTTCAATGACATCCTCTAGACTGTAAAAGCTGTACAAATGAAGTCCCCGGAGTCAAAAATGTCTGCGCCCCGGGGGTCCAAAGTTTGTATATAGAGATTATGAACGGAAAAAACTCAAAAATCTTCTCCTCAGAAACCGCTCGGCCAATTTTGACCAAATTCCACATGGATGATATTGAGGTCAATGCCTTTTGAATTTTATAAATAATGTTAATACGAAATCCACGATGGCCGCTATTACCATACATGGTCAAAACCTTAAATATCTTCTTCTCAAGAACCACTGAACAGATTTCAACAGTTTTTCTTTATTAATGATCGCCATCCCCTTGGCTATAAAAGTTATACAAATGAAATTCCCGGGATCAAAAATGGCTGCCTCCGTCCCTCCCGATGGTCCAAAGTGTGTATATAAATATTTAGCATGTTTTGTATAGACTTATATAGGGAAAAACTTCAAAACTTTTCTCCTTAGAAACCGCTAGACCAACTTTGTCCAAATTTCACATGGATGATGTTGCGGTCAATGCCTTTCAAAGTTGTACAAATTAGGACAATGCCACATCTAAGATGGCCGCCACTACAAAATGTATACAAATGAAGTACCCGGGGTCAAAAATGGATGTGGTCCGGGGTTCGAAGTTTGTATATATATACAGTTTGTATGTTTTTCATAGACTTGTATAGGGAAAGAAAATAAAAAAACTTTTTTTCTCAGAAACCGCTTGATCAGAAACCGCTGGACATGGGGGAGGAAAATCTCTATGTCCACCGCCATATGCATGCCATCTTCGGGATGGTTAAAATTATGTACTATTGATTTTATAAATATTGAGTTCTGCTCAACCCGGGACTAGAGGGCGTGAGCGGTTGCTAGCATATTTCACTACCGTTCATGAACAGTCTCAATCAAACCGAGACTGCAATATTTTGTATGTGTCGTGTTCGGCCGTTTCTAAAGGTCCATTATCATACTCTTTTATTAAATTTCACATGGATGATACTGAAGTTAATGTCGTTCAAAGTTTTATACAAATTAGGTCAATGGGACATACAAGATTGTGGCCATTACCATATATAGTCAAAACCTTAAATAATCTTCTTCTCAAGAACCTCTGGACAGATTTCGACAGTTTTTCTTTTAAAATTATCACCAAGCTGATAACGGGGTCAGAAATTACCATGCCCTGGGGTCCAACGTTTGTATATGGAGATTTTGCATTTTTCCATAGGATTTTTTTTTTAAAAATCTTCTTCTCTGAAAAAAAGTACGAAAGGAGAAACTTTGATATGGTCGAACACGGTAAATACAACAAATATTGCAGTCTCGGTTTGATTGAAACTGTTCATGAACGGTAGTGAAAAATGCTTGCTACCGTTGACGCCCTCTCGCCCCGGGTTGAGCAGAATTCAATATTTAAAATGCCAATAGTACAGTAATTTGAGCTATCCCGAAGATGGTATGCATATGACGGTGAACATGAAACCTTCAATAATGCCTTTAATAATACTTCTCGGTATCTTGATGACATACTCAATATTGATAATCCGTTCTATGCTCATATGGTTACTAACATTTATCCACCAGAGCTCACGTTGAATAAAGCCAACAGTTCGGATACAGTAGCAGCATTTCTCGATCTTCATCTCTCGATTTCAAATGATTGTATTCATACTAAAATCTATGATAAGAGAGATGATATCAATTTTAACATCGTTAACTATCCACACCTGGATGGAGATGTACCTCGTGCTACCTCATACGGGGTGTATATCTCCCAGCTCATTCGATTTGCTAGAGCGTGTAATGATGTTATAGACTTCAATGATCGAAATCAAGTTATTACAAGTAAACTTCTTCAGCAGGGTTTCCGTTATCACAAACTACGTAGATCTTTCTCTAAATTCTACCGCCGCAACGAGGGCCTGCTGGAAAAGTACATTACCAACCTTAAAACACTTCTGCGACTAGGCATATCACAACCCTCATTTTATGGAGATGTGGTCTATAAACTTCGAAAGTTAAAGGGGTCTGACGGGTTTCCTGACCGCTTTACAAATTTAATCAGGAAGTTCGTCAGAAAAGGATATAGCCCTTTGGTTTTACAGCGCACTGCATGTTTAGTGATTGACCCCTCTACGCTTCACTTTTCACTTGTACGATGACTGGACTACCTCAAGGGACTCTACGATTGTACATACTAAAGCCCCAACTAAGGGAGGCGGGTGCATGAGCTTTCGTCCCTCGGGTTTTCTGGTCGTACCCTAGATTGGTTTTCTCTTTAGCTGCAACTACTATGGTTGTTCAGTACGATTCTGGATACATCCCGAGATGTTTATTATTTTGTATGTGTTTCTTTAGTTAGTTTCTCTGGATGTGGACTTTACTGTTAGAGAATTCCTTTTGACAGGATAAAAAGCAGCGAGGATTGTGCGCATATAAAATCGATTCAAGCTAACCAGTAGGCCTTATTGCCTACTGACCGTTCCAAGTCGGTAACCCTGTCTTCACCACCCTTTCTGTTGTTTTTTATCTCTTTCATTATAGTATCAAGTCCTTGTTTGCAGTACAGTGCGGATCTACGATGCCATTGCGTTTGGACGCTGTGGTTTCTATAGGACCCTATATCTCATTGTTTTCAATGCGGTATTTTCACACCATTCCATGGCCAGCGGCGTATGGTCCCTGTTTCTAACAAAACGCGTTGCCTTAAACGAGAAAACAATAAGCGAAATAAACAAAATGGATGAAGCCTGCGTATCACAGGTAACAGTCAAAAGACTAAATTGAAAAGGAGGCAACGTATCCTAAGGGTGATTAAACAATACTCAGAATCTTTAAAGGCTGGAGTAATGGAACCACCTATTCGAAATTCAAGTAAGAAACCAAAAATTATGAAACCCACAAGGGACAATGTAGTACATGTAGCATCAGCTTATGGTCCTCTAGCAAGTTTGTTCAAATTTGGTCACGCACCGGAAGTCACAGTTTAACATAGACGTATATGGAAAAACTTAACTTCTATGAAACTAATAGAGCAAGACGTTTATTTGCTAGTATTTACTAGAAGCGTATGGTCCCTTACCGATGTTTTTTTCAAATGGTGACCTGGGTCACATTTGGTCCTACCCCGGGGTCACAGTTTAACATATAATTATATAGGGAAAATCTTTAAAAATATTCTTATCAGAAACCGCTTGGTCAATTTTGAACAAACTTCAAATGGATGATCCTCAGGTGAATGGTTTTCAAATTTGTTAAAATTAGGTTCATGCAACATCCAAGATGGCCGCCATAGAAACAATATTTTAATTACTTCTTATACACTGGAGACCTAGGGTCGTGGTTTAAATCCCGCTTTAGATAAACATTTTTACTTTTTTTTTAATTCTTCATTTTTATTATTGTTATGGTTGTTAAAGAAAAATATTTTCTCCAGTTTATCTTATTTTTTTTAATTAAAAGGATGAGCATGTGATCATGTTGTTTCGTTTTGTTGTTTTTTTACTGTTTTTTTTTGTTAAATTGTGAGTGTTGTAGTGTTTTGCACTTGTAAAAATGTATTGAGGGTAAATTAATGATGAAACCCTTGATATAAGATCCATTTTAGCTTGTAAAGCATCCATAGGCCCTCACGGGCCTCTTATTCTTGGGGTCAAAGATGACCGCGCCCCCGTGGTCAAAAGTTTGAATATAGAGATTTGCAATGTTTTAAATAGACTGACATAGGGAAAAACTTAAAACATTGTCGAAGGGACACTTTTTCATCATTGCGAATATCCTCAGGTGATCGATTCAGGACCATTTTGGCCGTCTTTTTTTAAATCTTGTTGGTATTCTGTAAATGTTCTTGAGGTGAACGCTTTTTTCAGGGTTTTTTGTTGGTTTTTAATCCGTTATGGGGGTGTTGAGGTATTTTGAAGCATGTTTTATGGGAAGGAGATTAGAAATGGATCTAAGGTGGTATTTTGTAGGTTTTTCCAGATGGCAGGGTCTGAAGAAACGTTTTCCCAATTGTTTGTTTTGTTGTTGTTTTTTGTTTTGTTTTTTGTTTTAAACTGTTTTAAACTAGTGGTGTATTCTGGGCGTAAAATACCTTTTTGAAAGCGGGGGTATGGATGGTGAATACGGATATTATCTTGAATAGCTCATTCCCGCCTAACAGAAATTCCTTTCTGTCTAATCCTCGGGTTATACACCGCCGAATATACAACAAGCTTTAAAACATAAAACTTATAGAGCATTTAACTGCATAGTGTCAAGCAGCTCAGTACCCTAAAGAGATGCACTCGACGTCAACATCCACATTATATATTAACAATATTTCCTTCAAAGTCAGGGGTGTAGCTATCTGTAGGCAGAGTATGTAGCTGGGTACACATTGTCTTCGAAAACAAAGTAAAAAAGAAAAGAGAGAAAAATTAAATCCATAAACGTTTTTTCTGATTTAGTTTTCCTTTAACAAATATTCAGACTAGTTAACCAACATTTCAGCTTCAAAATAGGTATTTAAAATTGTGGGGAAATCTCTAAAAATGCACCTAGCCGGTTTTAAGTTATAGTCTCAATCAGCTGAGGTACGCATATGCGAAGTTTCTAGGGGTTATTGGGGCAAGCACTCTCAAATTTAAATATATGTATATATATCTTGTACATATAAAAACTCTGATAAAATGGTGCATTCTAACGAGTTTGGAAGGACCTGTTCGAGGAATTAACAGAACTCCAAATCGTAGTTTGGACGGATTGTGTTTTCGAAACATTATTCTGTTTGATATTGTTATTATCAATGAAAACTCAGACAAGTTCGAAAACTAGCCAAATTGAATGAGTACAGCAGCGTTATGGCCCTTTACTTGCTGAAAAAAGCCATATTCTGCCTTGTGAACACTCTAGCACCTTCATTTAGTACTTGATCTTTACCACACTTGCACAGATTGTTTATATCAATGAAAGCTCACATGAGTTTGAAAACAAGCCAAATCGTATTAATAACAACGCAGTTACGGCCCTTGATTTAGTTAAAAATGCTGTATTTTGCCTCATTAAGACGATGGGGCGTTCATTTGGCCGGATTTTAATGAAACTTTGCAGGGATTATCAGTACCAAATCTAGTTATGTATATCGTCATGTTGTTCTAGTTGAATGATTTTTGGCAGAATTATGGCCCTTCAAATATTTTAATTAACAAACTTTATCTGGACTATTTCTCTTGAACCCTTGGCTGGATTTCAACGAAACTTTGCAGGGATAATCAATACCAAGTCTAGTTATGTATGTCATCGCCGTATATCGGTTGAAAGATTTATGGTGGAGTTATTGTCCTTTAAAGGTTTAAATAGACACATTTTGTCCGGACTACATTCTCCTGAACCCCTGACCGGATTTCAGCGAATCTTTGCAGGGATGATCAGTACCAGGCCTAGTTTTGCATGTCATCGCCGTGTTCCGGTTGAATGATTTTGCGGAGTTGTAGCCCTTTAAAGGTTTTGATACACAAACTTTATCCAGATTAGTCTCTTCTGAACTCCTGGCCGAATTTCAATTCAATGAATTGAGGCAGGGATGATGAGTACCAAGCCTAGTTGCGCCTATCATCGCTGTATTTTGGTTGAATGAGGTATGGAATATACACAAACTTTATCCAGACAATTTTGTCCTGAACCCCTGGCTGGATTTCAGTGAAACTTGGTAGAAATGATCAGTACCAAGCCTAGTTGCGCATGTTGTTTTCGTGTTCCCCATCAAAGACTCCAGATAGGGAGTATAGCGATACAGGCCGTCTTGGGCCTATTGTTAAAAAATGTTAAAGTAAGGAAAATTCGATCATTAGAAAGAGAAAAAAAAGTATGTTGCGTTTTGACATAAACAAAACGTATGTGTATAAAACTCTTCATGCTATGTGTGTTTAAAGTGGGGCAATATTTTGTGAAATTTCCGCACTGTGTCACCTGAAATTTAGACACATTTCACAGTGTCCTATCTATTTTTTATGAGGTCTGTGGATATTAATATTTACTTAAGGATACATGCAAAACGTTTAAAAAGTATGTACATATAAATTATTTCTACCGCCGAGGTGTGGGGTAAGGCCAAAACGGGCTCACCCAAGGAAATTCGATTTAATTTTCTACGCCCACCATAGGAGCAACATTATCAGGGCAAACCCAATGTAGGAATCATGCCAGTTCTGTATGAAGTCCCTACCCAGTGTCAACATTGATCTAATTGGACCTTTCCGCGCAATATCCGTATCTACCTATAGAAGGAAAATATGTTGAAGGGGATGGTGGGAGGCGGGACATACAAATAAAAGATAAATGATGCTTAAATGAAAGTTTGTAAACATTTTAATAACTAAAAACAATCGAGTTTACCGTTTGCTGAGATGACATTTAAGTGCATTTGTTTAAAAACCATTTTATAAAAAAAAATAATAATAAAAAAAAAATAATAAAAAATAAAAATAAAAATATTATCAGCTCCAAAAAGTAGGTCAAGTTAATAGATGAAATCAATGATTCAAAAGTGATGCACTACCCAAGACACAACTATGTCAAAATAGAATGTTTTGTCTTCCAAAGATTCAGCTATAAACTAGTTTTAAAGCATCTAGTGGATACTTATAGTTCATGAGAAAGTGATGTAAATGTAACAATTACAGTTATCAGCCCTTGGCGTGGATGGTGAAGGTCACATCCGCATTTGCTTTTTGACACGTTGTGATGTACTACCCACGAAACAACTATAAGCGAGATTTTGAAGGTCCAATGTTGAAGGTAAACATTATTAAGTTATCTGCCGCTTACCTGAAGGGTCAAGGTCTCATCCACATTTGCTTTGTCACGTTGCAATGTACCACTCAAGATACAACTATAAGCAAAGTTTGAAAGGTTTTAGTACATACAGTTTGTGAAAAAGTGATCAAAACGCAAAAGTTGAAGGTAAAAATTATAAGGTTATCTTCCCTTTATTTGGAGGGTCAAGGTCACATCCACATTTGCTTTGTCACATTGCGATGTACCACCCAAGATAAACTATAAAGTCTGAAAAGTGTAGTGCATAGAGTTTGCGAGAAAGTGACCGAAACGCAAATATTGAAGGTAAAAAATATTAAGTTATCTGCCCCTTGCTTGGAGGGTCGAGGTCACATCCAAATTTGCTTTGTCGCGTTGCAATGTCCTACTCAAGTTACAACTATAAGCAAAGTTTGAAAGGTCTAGTGCATAAAGTTTGTGAAAAAGTGACCTAAACGCAAAAGTTGAGGGTAAAAAGCATAAAGTTTTCTGCTCTTTGCTTGGAGGGTCAAGGTCACATCCACATTTGCTTTGTCACATTGCGATGTACCAACTAAGATACAACTATATGCAAAGTTTGAAAGGTGTAGTGCATAGAGTTTGCGAGAAATAGACCTCAACGCAAAAGTTGAACGTGAAAAATATTAAGTTATCTGCCCTTTGCTTGAAGGGTCAAGGTCACAACAACATTTGCTGTGTCACGTTGCAATGTACCACCCAAGATACAACTTTAAGCAACGTTTAGAAGGTCTAGTGAATACGGTTTGTGAAAAAGTGACCTACATGCAAAAGTTAAACGTAAAAAATATAAAGTTATCTGCCCTTTGCTTGGAGGGTCAAGGTCACTTCCACATTTGCTTTGTCACGTTGCGATGTACCACCCAAGATACAACTATAAGCACTGTTTGAAAGGTCTAGTGCATACAGTGTGAGAAAATGACCTAAAGGCAAAACTTGAACGTTGACTCCTTCGCATTCGCCTTCGCCGCCGCCGGAAATGCAACACCTATGTAGAGCTCTTTTTTTCTTCCCCCCTCACGGGGATTATGTGCAGGTAAACGTGGTAAATCATGGTAAATGACAATCGGAACACCTTGCCTATTAGTCGGGAACCTTTCCATTACTGCGCTCGCATAGAGTAGCGAACGCAGTAGGGGAAGGGTACCAGACTACTCGCCGATATACTATTTCCGAAGCTTGCCGGTAGCGAGCGCATTAGGGGAAGGGTACAAGACTACTCGTTGATATTCTATCTCCGTAGACTGGTCTCCGATTGTCCTTGACACCTTACTAATGTTCGTCGCCAATAGTGAGATTGGGCACCAGTCTACTAGATCCGAACCTTGCCGGAAATCCGCTAGTAGTTACGGGTGGGGGCCTACTCGTCGATATACTATGTCCAAAGCTTGCCGGAAGTCGGCGAGTAGTTACGATTGGGGCGAAATTGACCTTTGACAGTTTTTCAACAATATTATATATTATTATGCTTGCCATCTTTTAATGCATGTGTTTTGTTTATATTTTTATTACTGTTTTCAGTTCTCTTGTTTACATTCCTTAATTCAGCCCCGTGTGTTTCCGGGGGCCCCGTTTGGTTCCATTGCAGATCCCGTTGGTGGGGTAGGCAGAGGGATAGAACCAAATTCATGTTCATTTTATCATTTTTTGTTCATGCTCATTAAATGAATATTGGTACATCTATATTATGTGCTAAAGACGAAGTCTAAAACTATTGACGACGAACATAGCGTTTAATAAACAAACGGATTTCATGTGTACCCGGAAAATGAATTCCTACTACTGATCACATTATGATTATAGTATATGCTTATGTTTTTTGTATATGAAATGCCGTAGATTTAATACTGATGCCCCGTGTGGTTCCCAGGCAAAGAATAAGGTCACTGCAGATCCCATTGGAAGAGTAGGCAGAGGGGGTAGAACCCCCTCAAATTCATGATCATTTTATCGTTTTTTTGCTCATGCTCATTAAAGGTCTTCATCATGACCCCTGCGTTGTTTCAGGTGCCATCTCGCTCAGATCACTAGAGCAGTTGCAGAAAAACAATAAACGTGGCTCCAGCGTAAATGGAGTGTCTACAATAGAATTTGCAGCAACTTTTCAGTTCTGCAGGTGGAAATTTCTAGGCCCATTCTCCATATTTTATCTCGATGTACATGGAGGATGAGCCGGACATGTACATTCCTGTTAGGCGCCATATAACCTTCAATGTGCTGGTGCGCCTTAAAACCCAATTCAATTCAATTAATTCACAATATTTACATGTAACAACAAGTAAAACGTATTATTTTCTAACTTTAAAATACAGCACACCACTGTATCATGTTGTACTACTATCTTTTCAATACATACCTGACTCGATCTACCTTGATATATTACAGTTCTTTACTTTTCATTACTATACTTCAACAAAGTTATTACATGCGCATCGTTAGACTCGTCTGTTACTTTTATATTCCACAGTTTGTGATATTTTTTTTTTGTATACCTCAATACCTTTGTTGCATAACTGTCATTAATGTCTCAAAAAATGTTTAAAAAGGCATATATGCCCTGTTTTGCGAACAAATATGCCACTTTGGTTTTACAAAATTCAGAAGTAACTGCAAAACTCGCAAATTTTCAGGAAACTTTTTAAAAAGACATATTTTCCCTGTTTTGGCAACAAATATGTGCCTTTGCTTTTTCAGGCCCATAATCCATGTTTTAGCAACATTTCATGTTATGCAATACTGTTTCATTTATTATTGGTAATTTACATGCATGTTCATTAACCAATAAATACAACAACTTTCATCTTGTTTTATGTTTATCAGACATATCAAATAAAACTCATTAACACAGAATAAATTTACCTAGAGAATGTTTATCTATCACTCTGTCATTGTCACTATTGCCTTCTTATAACTTAAAACTTACATAAAAAAGCTCTAGAACGAAGCTTTTGGGAAGCTAGAACTTGTTAATATTCATAATTCATTGTACGGAATCCCCTTTTCCGTTTACCAAGACAGTGTTTGTTCTATTTATAAAACTGGAAATACTCTATAGTGAAAAGGCTATGACGTAAATCGTGTGACTTACACTGGCCACTCGCTATCGATCTAATGGTGGCGTTTTACAGTCGTGGAACAGTCTAATCTTTTCCTCATTAATGCGGTTGTAAGGGAGCTAACTGTGTAGTGAGACATTGAATTGATTATCTTAGAACTGTAGTATATGATTATTTATCCGTACTTCTTTATGGTGGCATATATCTGTCACTAGATACCTAGATAATTATCACGATTATTTAGAGATAGTAGCGTGCAGTTTACGAGATAATGAATTTTCACGAAAATCTGATTTGTAAGATAAAATTATCTGTAAATCTTTAAAGGGAGTCATCAGGCTTTGGGTTCTAATTTCTTTCAAAACATGAAAAAGTGTGAAATGACCAATTTAAAATTAAAAATAGTTCATAGATAGAATATGTAAGCTTATGTAAGCTTCTGAGTGACACGCGTTATTTATTGTGTTATCCATGTGCAGTGAAGCGGTATTGATTTAATCTGATCATAAATCTAGACTGTACACAGCCGTCAATTAAATTAACGTTTGTTTGAGTTTGTAAAAATGGGACATATGCAGTGAAGCAGTCTAATCATAAATCGCCGTGCAACATTATGCAAATTATATTTAGTCAATGGGGTTTCCATTGGGTTTGATCCTGATCAAAATAAATAAAATCATCTAATATTATACTTTCCTTTTTTTCAGTTTTTTCACATGACTCACACCAGATACAGAATGCTACTAAATATGACGGTGTGGTTTTTACTGGTGGTATATGTTGTTTTATACACAAGTGCATCATGTGCATTAAATGAACAGGTAACTAATGTGTGTATGTAAATATATGGAACGCCGGAGCTGTCTTATGTTGGGCACTGACACAATAAAAGGGCCAAACATATCCTGTAATGTCGTTACAGCTTTGTATGTGGTTGAATTACCTTTATGTTGTGTTACTTATGCATTGTGTTGGGTTATTAGGCTATTCGATTTTGTTATTGGAATATGTTGTTTGGTTATTGGACAATTCTGTTTGGTTATTGGACAATTCTGTTTGGTTATTGGATTATTCTGTTTAATTATTGAACCATTCTGTTTAATTATTGAACCATTCTATTTTGTTATTATTATTTTGTGTTACATACATTGGAAAGCGTTAGGCTTTTCTTGCTTGCTTAGAGTATTTAGAAATCTGCTTGTGTGTTGTAGGATTGGGTGTGTAAATGTAGGATTGTGTGTGTGAATGTAGGATTGGGTGTGTGAAAAGAAGAGGAAGGGCTGTGTGCAAGGGTGTGAGAGGATTGTTGCTCATATATCTTATTTCCATATTCATAATGTTGTGTTTATGAGTACGTAATAGAGGGTCACATGAATGGTTAGTTTGTAATTAAATGTGTATTACCAGCTGTAAATAAAGTATATTAGTATTAGCAGATGTAGCTTGTGTCAGTATTGGAAAGGTTATGTTATCATGTATTAAACAACTATTTCTTAAAAAAAGTGTTAACAGCCACTCTACGTGTACTAATAATATAATACAATTAGAAAGAAGTAATGCTGTTAGAGAATTTGTTTGAGATAAAACCATTCTTTAGCATACTATACATTTACATAGGTTATAATCATGTAATGTGAATCCTCTATCGTATCAATATACGTTAAGGTTGTCTTTATTTAACGGAAACACCCGAAGATATCCGACGAGTTCAAGGCGCTGTGTCGAGGTTGGTGTCTGTGGTTCTTAAGAAATTATATTAATATTTAACTAGTGTTTTTCGTTGGAAAGCGCTTTATTAGTTTGGCGAATGTCGTTTGGCGAGCGGTCAGGCTGGTGGGCGGGCTGGCGTGCGTGTGGTGTGTAGGTAGGTTATATGCAAAGACATATTGGAATGATACTTTGTAGGTAGCTTATGGAAAACCTGGTTTTCGTGGAATTCCCAAGAGCTTTTCTTGTTTTGCATGACATTGGTTAGGATAAGTAGATACATCGTTTTACAAACATCTGTAAAGGTCCGATTACATATTTATATTTAATGCGTAGTCATTAACTTAAACATATATTAAATTTGATGTATACATTAACTGGAAGTCATCTTCCATTGTCAGCAGTGTGTCATGTTTCTTGTGTATTGCTGTATGCATTACAATGCAACCGTGTTATTGCATTTATTGCAGGAAACTGATGCAAACATGAAGCCGACATCAGTAAAGATATTTGATTGCATCAACCGCACCGGTAAGTAATAAACTTAAACCTGCTGCTGTATTATTCATGCGAATACAGTCATTGTACTGTAAACTAAGAATACAATTGTAAACCCATATGTAGGTATTGTACATCTAATGCAGAATAGCATGGTTAGAGAATAGTTCATGGCGGGGATTTCTTTATTTACACTGTCCCGTTTTATTTGGATGACAGTAGGGTTAGTGTGTGAGGTTTGGTGCACCCTAAAACCTGGTTTAAACCCCCAGCGGCCTTTTTTGCCACTGACCGTTCCAGGGCGGTAGCCCTATTGTCAACCATTTTGTGTTTGTGATGTCTTATCTTGCCTTTTATTCATCTTTATATATCGTTGTTCTTTGTTTCTTTGTGTGTTTGTGGTTGACTGTCGTCCTTGAATGCTACTTTTCCTGTTCGATTTGTATATCTACTTTTACATTATTATCTATTCTTTCTTTAAATATTCTGTGACAGTTTTTTTTGCAACGTTGGCACTCAAGAAATGTCCATCTCGGATCCGCAGGCTTTCATTACGATAGTATAGAGACAGAAGGAAGGAGAGAAGCAGATATATGTATATAGTTTAATTCAAGGCCAGAATCAATTATAAACTCGTTTTTCGGATTATTTTTGTTTACCTTTTTACCAATCCGTGCGTAAACTTCATTCAGCGATTGGGTCATATATATATATTATTCTTCGTTTCTGCAGCATTAGTTGACCTAAATTTAATATGCCCAGTTAATTTGGACATGTTTTTATTAAATATCGAAATTCGATAATGCATTGAAGGTCTGCAAGAAAATAACGGAAGTTTTGTAATCGATCACTTGACTTGAACATTATTTTATCAATTGTAATAGATAGCTTAAAACAATGGTATTCAACCACGGTAAGCGATTCTCTCCGTTTCGGTCACGTGAATAAGTAGTGTAAACAGCCTGTTTTCTGTGCAAACAAATGAATCCATGACTTTCAATAATTGATAAAGACTTTCCAGGTCGGTAGGGCATATTTAGTCAATCCAATGTTGCAGAAACGAAAAATAATGTATACATGACTCAATCGCTGAGTGAACTTTACGCACAGAATGGTAAAAACGAAAAACAAACCCGGAGAAACGAGTGTATTATATTAGATTCTGGCCATGATTTGACTATAAACATATACTATAACACTATCTCTGTTTTCTATATCATTCTTTCTCTATACTATCGTAACGAAATCCTATGTTCGGATCTGCTAAATTTCCTGTTCGACTTGTGTATCTAATTTTAGAATACGAATTCGCTCATTAGGTAAAAGTCAATGCTGATTCTGAACAAATATGGATCAATGTTTGTACCACATGCGAGATTCCGTGCTTCAATCGACCATTCTTTAACGTCGTCAGCAGAATGGTTCTGCACGTGTTTCCGATTAGATCCAGTAATCCACTGAGCTACAAGTTTTTTCTCCACAGGTGTCCCTTATGACGAAATATACCAACATAACTGTACGTGTCTCCCCGTAGTTAAAAGCAATATTGGTATATTTTCATCCCACTGGGATTGTAAATTTGGTCCATTTTAATATGGGTTTACTTTACGTTTCTTGTGAACTATAATTAGACAATTATGTTAGGTTTTGGGTCCGTTTTAAACGTCCGTCCGATCTTTGATAATATCCGATTTCTTGTCTCTCATAAATACTAATTGGCCCTTACTTCGCATTTCACAAATTAATCTACATTGTATACTATAATATATTCATGCTCATTTTTGTTTCATATTCGTAACGATTGCATAATAAAACTAATCCATCAGGGCTACCGTTACCATAAACAGCGATTTATATAAATATATATGAGCCGAAACACGCGAAAACGACCCTTCAGACAAAATTTTGACATTTTATGTTTTTTCATGTTTATGAAACACATTGATTTTCTCTTTAAAAATCTCTTTAATTTATGTTAATATCTTAATTAAAAATAATTTTATCTCCATTTGAAAACCAAAGATTATATTAGCCATTAATTTCGACGTTGACGTCGGCGTCTTGGACGACGTCGTTGATTAAATAACAACAAAAAACATCAACAATTATCATTTTCTATAGCATCAACTATTTATATTAAGAAAACATATTCCCTATGATATAATTATTAGATAAAACATGGAAGTGACGAGAAATGATTAGTAATTAATTGATTACCGGCCGACGTCATAAATTGTTACTTTATGACGTTGTCGTTTAAACGTCCGAAGGGACGTTTTCGTGTGTTGCGGCTCATATATATGTTTTTGCAAAGCTGTATTATCGTAACCCTATCTTATCTGCTTTTAAAATATACAATTAATTTAAAACTCTTCTGCTATAAGGACTATCACAACGCGACTTAGCAAAATCTATGACAAGAGAGATGATTTTAATTATGACATTGTTAATTACCCCCACTTGGATGGGGATGTTCCCCGAGCAACTTCTTATTCTGTGTATGTGCCTCAACTTATTCGTTTTTCAAGAGCTTGTACTCGAGTTGAGGACTTTAATATTCGTAATCTTTGTATAACTAAAAAGCTACTCAATCAGGGTTACCGTTACCATAAACTTCGTAAAACCTTTGCAAAGTTTTATTATCGTAACCCTGATCTTCTTTCCAAATATAAAAGTAATTGAAGGACTCTTCTGCGACAAGTACTATCACAACCTGACTTCTATGGTGATGTGATTTATAAACTTCGTAAGATTCTTGGTCATGATCACTTTCATACTATCTTTGTTAACCTTGCTTGGTGGTGGACCCTTTTACAGTTCGCCACTATGCTTTCCCCTTGTATTGTACGATGAACGGACAGGATGTGGACCCTATGATGACGCCTACCTAAAGCCCATTGGGACGGTGACGGTGGCGTTTGATGTTTGTCTATGATCTTTCTTGTCGTGCCCTTAATGGTTTATTCTCTTATTGCTCTGGCTTCTGTGGCTTTCTAGGCTGTTGTTTTTTTGTATTATATTTACAAGAGCATATTTGTGTTTTACTTATATTGCCTATTGATGCTGCCTTGTTGGTTAGAGATTAGATCATGACGGGGATTTCTTTATTTACACTTTCTTGTTTTAATGGGTAAGTGTGAGGTTTGGTGCACCCTAGAACCGGTTTAAACCCCCAGTGGCCTACTTTGCCACTGACCGTTCCAAGGCGGTAGCCCTATTGTCAACCCTTTTGTGTTTGTGATGTCGTTTACTTTTATTATTACTTTTGCCTTCTTGTTTGTCTGTTTGCATGTTTGTTTCTGTGTTTTGTGGTTGACTGTCCTCCTTGAATGTTACTTTCTCTGTCCGATCTTTTTATATTTCTTTCTATGGTGACCTGAATTGCAAATTTCGTAAGATCCTAGGACATGATCACCTTCATACAATCTTAATTAAAATGTTAAACAGTTTGTCAAAAGATGTTATGCCCCTATCGTTTTGTAAAGCACTGCATATTTAATGGTTGACCCATTTACATTTCATCACTATGCCTTCCTCTTTGATTATGCGATGGCCGGACGGAATGTAACCCCTATAAATCCTGAAAAGGACAGTTACGTTTGATGTTTGTCTCCAATATTGTCTAGTTGTGCTCTTAATGGTTTATTCTCGTGTTGCTCTTGCGTCTGCGAAGTCACTGAGAAAGTGCTTTGTGACTGTCCATGCTTTCATTTGTTTATATTCATGATCATTTTTGTATTATACGTATGTTTTCTATTGATGCTTTCTGGTTTATAAGAGGATATAGCCTGGCGGGCATTTCTTTATTTACACTGTCCAGTTTCATTTGGATAACAATAGGGTAAGAGTGAGGTTTGATGCAGCCTAGAACATGGTAATTTATTTCTATTTTCCTTGTGATTGTTGTTTGTTTTAAATGCATCAGGTTAATGGTTGTCTGTGTTCTGTAAAGACTACATTTCTTGTTCGACATTTTTTTTATCGTTATCAACATTGTTGGTAATATTCCTGACTAACATTTATTTAAATGTAAATATTACTTCGAGAGGACACTGACATCAGCATTATGAGTATGTCGGTACAGTAATGGAATGAACATATGTTGCAGAGCAGTACAAAGCATGGACGTGAGATATATGCAAATGTGTGCAGTCGCCGCTTTGCGTGATTTTCATACGTAGCAATAATAAACACAAATCCAATGTTTGTCTGTTTTCAGATGAATACCAGCGTTTGAAGACGTTTTGTCAGATGCTTTCGAATGAGCAACGCCAAGATAGCACTCACTGTAGCACACTTTGGGGAAAGAGGTATGAGAATGCATGTAAATTATCGTCAGCTGCCGGAGTATACGCCCGCCACATGCTTAAGGTCGACATGGACAAAGCATTGAAACCAGTACATCCAACATATGAAATACAATCAAACAGTATGTAAAATATATTCCGTTTGAATAAGTAATTATGCGTTCAATAGAAATAGTTTGGCGTTTTAATTTGGTTATTTGATGATATATATTTCTTATGATGTATTTCTTTTTGATAATAAAACAAGTAATTAAATCAAATTGTTAGGTTAAGAGTTAACGGTGTAAAGTAGATATAAAAGTCAAACAGGAAATGTATCATTAAAGGACCACAAGCAACCAAAGCACACATCGAAACAAACAAAATAAAGAGGATAAATAAAAGGCAAAATATATGAAATCACAAACACAAAAGGGTTGACATTAGGGCTACCGCCTTGGAACGGACAGTGGCAACAACGGCCGCTGGGAATATAAACCAGGTTCTAGGGTGCACCAAAAGTAGATACAAAAAGGTAGATATAAAAATCGAACAGGAAAAGTAGCATTCAAGGACAAAAGTCAACCCCAAACACAACTTTAAAGATGAATAAAAAGCAAGTTAAGACATCACAAACACAGAAGGGTTGACAATAGGGCTACCGCCTTGGAACAGTCAGTGGCAAAAAGGGCCGCTGGGGTTTAAACCAGATTCTAGGGTGCACCAAAACCTGACTCTTACCGTATTGTTATCATCAAAAAAGGGGGACAGTTTAAATAAAGATACCCCTTCCCTCCACCAGGTTATAATATCTAATAAACAAGGCAGCATTAATAGGCAATATAAGTAAAACACACACATTATCATGTATATATAATACTAAAAAAGCCTAGAAAGCCACAATGTAAGTTCTCAACGACTTGACAGAAGCCAGAGCAACGAGGGAACAACCCGTTAATAGTAAGACAAGACAAGATTAAAGACAAACATCAAACGCTAGCGTCCTATACGGATTTAGGTAGACGTCATCATACGGTCCACAATCTGTCCGGTCATCGCACAACCAAAGAGGAAAGCGTAGTGGCGAACTGTAAATGGGTCAACCACTAAACATACAGTGCATTGCAAAATGATAGGGTCATAACCTCTTTTAATAAACTTTTTAAAAAGTTTGTATGAAAGGGATTATGACCAATGATCTTACGAAGTTTGTAAACCACATCACCATAGAAGTCACGTTGTGATAGTCCTTGTCGCAGAAGAGTTCTTAAATTACTTTTATATTTCTAAAAGTAGATCAGGGTTACGATAATTAAATTTTGCAAAGATTTTTCGAAGTTTATGGTAACGGTAGCCTTGCTGGTGTAGCGTTTTAGTTATACATATATAACGAATATTAAAGTCCTCAACACTACCAAAAGCTCTAGAGAAACGAATAAGTTGAGAAACGTGGAACATATCCATCTAAATGGGTATAATTAACAATATCAAAATTAAAATCATCTCTCTTGTCATAATAGTTACGAATTATTTCGCCATTTTGTAAATCAAGAACTGAACAAGAAATGTAGCATTCAAGGACCACGGTCAATCAAAAACACGCATAGAAACAAACAACAATAACAAGGATAAATACAAGGAAAAGTATATGACATCAGAATCATAAAAGGTTCACTCTATTGTAATTCCAATAAAATTCATCTTTCAACTCTTTTTCAGAGGTAACGTGTCACACAGACCCGATGCAGAAGGACACCATACCTAACGATGATTTTAATTTACATACGTTTGCACAAGATCTACTTAAAGGTTAGTTGTCGTACTCGCATCGTTTGTTAAGTTCGAAAATGGACCCATGCCTTTTCGATGATGCTTTGATAGAGATGTAAAAGAAGAATACAAACGTTTACAGTTTATCTTATTCTTGTTATAATTATATTGCATATTATTGCCTGGTTTGTTAGAGGATATGGCCTGGATTACTTTATTTTTACAGTCCACTTTTATTGGGGTGACAATAGGGTGAGGTGAGTATTGGTGAACCCACGGATCTGGTTTAAGGATAGAACGATACAGATCCTCTTGGGATTACTGTTTGTTTTCAGTCAGTGTCAGTTCTTTATACTTGCTTGTGTTCGAATGTTCAAACATCAAGTCGTATCGTATTGCACAATTGTGCTGTTTGTTTCTCCTTGTAGTATATTGAACTTTGAATCCCGTGCTAGTATAGGTGGCCATTCTATACATGGAACCTTATAATCTTAAACACTCTGTATGTAAGAGCAATGAAGAAATGAAGGAGAAATAAAATACATTTACTATCTAGTATGCATACGTTAATACATTCGATCCATCTATACACGTAGAGCGACATTCTCGAATCCACCTAGATGTTAACTACTGGTATATATCTCCAATATTACTATTACTTTCCACTTTTATAACGTAATATTTTAGTAAAAATATAATTATATGCAGTTTAGGAACACCGTCGAAAACATATCACGTTGTTCACCGGATATGCACGATTGATACCCTCCATAATGTTTCAAATGTAACCATACTAAGATCGAATAATCTACGTTCAACTTTTATTTCATGAACATTTTGTTATATGTTTTTAGTTCAAGTAAAACGTTTTCGACTTTGAAATACATTTTTCTTGTAATCTACAATTATATTAATGCTGTCGTCGTCGAAAACCCATAACACCGGGATATAACACATTTGTAAGGTGACAAAGTGTATATGTATGAAACAAACATTGCTATACGTTTAATGTTTTTCATATAAAACCTGTAATTCCAGAGACGTGTTACATACTAGTGTGAATAAATTTCTGGGAGTGTACTGGACGCGCGTAAAGCGGTCAAGGGGTCAGACTGCTATTATTAGAGTTCGCAGAAATAAACGGCTTCTGATTCAATGATTATGTAAAAATACACCGACATTTAAAAAGGTATAATATATTGAAGAAACAGAAATTTAAAAGGAGAGAAATATGTTATAAAATACTAGTTCTTCTACACCTTTATTGTATTTGTAATGGTGTAATGATGTGTACAAGTTATTGCAAATGTTAAAAAAAGAATACCCGGTAAACTAAATACATGTATAAACCAAGTATCGTATTCGACAGAAGTGTATAGTCTCGTAAAATCCGACTGTATGGGTGATCATGCAAAAAGCCAATCTTCCGGGTAAAGTAAGTTGTTTTTAAAGAAATAGATCAATGCTGCGAAGTTAGTTATTGGTGGTGTGTACGCAGTGTGAAAGAAGAATAAAGTATCGTATTTAACAGGAGTGTATAGTTTAAACTTGACGGTATATGCATATAAGCGTAAAGTTATTCTCCCTTGTTGATTCCAAATAGTTGAAGAGTATAGAGTTGTTGAATCCAATAGATTTCCCGATTTTTCTTTTCAATGTCGAACCATTTGATGTTGTGGTCAATACAGGGTAAAGTTGTACCTTCAAAGGACAGACCTTCAGAGCAAATGTGTTCTGCCATTGGTGAGCGAGCAAATCGTGGCGTGTTTATATCTGACCTTTGGAGGTTCATGCGTCGGTTTAAAGGCATACCAGTTTCGCCGACACACTGCTTTTTGCATTTGCTGCATGTTACAATGTATACAACATTCTTTGTTGTGCAATTAGTGTGGCTTGTGACTTTGCTCAACTGGTAGACTATTACAAATATTGGGCGTGTGGCATAAGTTTGCATATACGACATCTAGACGTGCCACATGGGCCTGGCCAATCTCGTCATCTGCTGGGTTCGGTTTGAGTTTAATTATACTTTTGCTTATGTTGGGAAGACTTGGGTGATAGGTCACCACAAATTGTGTGCTGGTGTCAGTTTGAAACTTTAGTTTATATTTTAAAGTTCAGTTATGTTTTGTTTCCGTGCTGTTTCGACTGCCGTGTGTACAGTAGCCTCTATTTAGCAAATGTGTGGAAAGTTCTTTGACTTGCATTTCAAAAGTGCATATGCGTTTGACTCACAGGGCTGAACTATAGGGGACATTTTTGCAAATATGTGGGGTGGCAGCTAGTGGGGATGATGTATTGGTGCATGCCACTGGGTTTTGTATATACTTCGACTATGATGTTACCATTTTCTAAGTGAGATGCGGTATTCAAGAACACAGTCATGTTTGTCGTTTGATATCTCGGCTGTGAATTTTATAGTTAGATGACAATTGTTGGCTCTCTCTATAAATTAGTTAGGTGAGTAACGACCATGCCACCATTTCATGTCTATGTCGTCAATGAATCTTAACCACAAGAATGGTGTTAACAGATTGTAAAAGTTGTGGTTTTAACCTACTATACACTGCTGTTAAATACTGTGCTTATACTTTTTTCTACAGATACATGTCTACACATAAACCATATGATGGCGCAGAACCATTTCCGCTCTACAGTGATATTTTGCTAAATAGAATTATATTTGCCTTCCTATACCTTGTTTTAAAATATTAAATATTATGATACTATATATATATATATATATGTGGAGAAAATTGTGTACAAACCACTTACCAGCGGATTCGAACCCGCACCTAGGACACCAATTTCGACACAGCGCCTCGCACAATAGCCGACGCCTTAGACCCCTCGGCCACCTAGCCAACTTAAAACGATTGGTTTCGGTGGACGGGTGATACTAAGGTCGTACTACTAAACGTGTCGGATGTCTTCGTGTCTTTCCGTCAAATAACGACAACCATAGCATATAATTTATACGACAGAGGATTCACTTTACATGATTATAACCTCATATATATATACAACATTTTACCATAGAAAGACGCCAGATCATACTGATACACTGAATTTAGATACATTATTATTATATTATTTGTGAGAGAATTAAATTCAGAATAGCGAACTTTCTGTAACGTGGGATCTATAAGATACAAGTACAAATAAAGGTATATATATATATATATATGGGGAGAAATATTTGTGAACTACCAAGGACAGACAACCTTCGGACGAACTACGGCAGGGCGCCTAGCTATGACGAGATACACAGAAAGCAAGCGTATGAATTCACTCCTTAAAAAAGGTAGCTGCAACACACGTTGATGAACTGTATCTCTACATCATAACACGCTCGTCTGGAGGAACAATTAACATATAGACGCATACATACATACAATTATAGCTCATATGAGTGGGCCACATTTAAGCATTCAACCACACACAGCTATACTGAGACAGTGACAATGAAAGGTGCCGGATCTTGGGTATACTGTGAATTCAGTAAATATAATAAAGGGAGAGAATTTGAACTCGCTACGGTAACTTTCTAAATTGCGATCTCGTAAGAGATTCACGTTCACAAGGCAGAATTATATATAGGGAGAAACATTTGTGAACTACCAAGGACAGACAACCTTCGGACGAACTACAGCAGGGCGCCTAGCTATGACGAGATACACAGAAATATATATATATATACTACGTATACAGGAGACACTTAAGGCAATCTTGATTAGTTAGTCTTCAATATAACTTGCATACGTTCACTCATTAATCTTAAGTATTCAAATAGTTTAAAGAAAATTTATTTTATATATTACTATTTTTTGACACCAGTAGTTTGCTTAAAAAATTGATATCTCACGATTTTATTTAATCCTATGCAGGCAGTGCGAAAGTAAAAAGAAATATTAAAAGATCAGACAGGGAAAGTAGCATTCAAGGAGGACAGTCAACCACAAAACACAGAAACAAACACGCAAACAGACAAACAAGAAGGCAAAAATAATAATAACACCAATCGACAACAATCGACATTGCAAACACAAAAGGGCTGACAATAGGGCTACCGCCTTAGAACGGTCAGTGGCAAAGTAGGCCACTGGGGGTTTAAACCGGTTCTAGGGTACACCAAACCTCACACTTACCCTACTGTCATCCCATTAAAACAGGACAGTTTAAATAAAGAAATCTCCGCCATGATCTAATCTCTAACCAACAAGGCGGCATCAATAGGCAATATAAGTAAAACACAAATATGCTCGTGTAAATATAATACAAAAAAACAATAGCCTAGAAAGCCACAATGAAGATACTCAATGACTTGGCAGAAGCCAGAGCATCAAGAGAATAAACCATTAAGGACACGACAAGAAAGATCATAGACAAACATCAAACGCCACCGCCCCAATGGGCTTTAGGTAGGCGTCATCATAGGGTCCACAGCCTGTCCGGTCATCGTACAATTAAAGAGGAAAGCATAGTGGCGAACTGTACAAGGGTCCACCACCAAGCATGCAGTACGTTGCAAAATGATAGGGTCATAACCTCTTTTGATAAACTTTTTAACAAGTTTAACGAAGATAGTATGAAAGTGATCATGACCAAGAATCTTACAAAGTTTATAAATCACATCACCATAGAAGTCAGGTTGTGATAGTCCTTGTCGCAGAAGAGTCCTTAAATTACTTTTATATTTCGAAAGAAGATCCGGGTTACGATAATAAAATTTTGCAAAGGGTTTACGAATTTTATGGTAACGGTAACCCTGATTGAGTAGCTTCTTAGTTATACAAAGATTACGAATATTAAAGTCCTCAACTCGAGTACAAGCCCTTGAAAAACGAATAAGTTGAGACACATACACCCCATAAGAAGTTGCACGGGGAACATCCCCATCCAAATGGGGGTAATTAACAATGTCAAAATTAAAATCATCTCTCTTGTTATAGATTTTGCTAATTATTTCACCATTTTCAATCGAGAGATCTAAATCAAGAAAAGAAGCGTTATTATCAGATATATTAGCTTTATTAAGCTAAAGTTGAGGCAAGATTAATAACCGCGATGCTTATTTTAATGTTTGAATAAACACAAGTTCGCCATGTGTCCCTTTAACAAAATAAAACAAGAGCTGTCGGAGAACAGCGCAGCTCGACTATTCGATTTTTCAGAGACTAATAAATTTATAGCTAGTATATACCATCAGAAAACAAGGCTACAACAATGTGGGGTGGGGTTGGGAGCACAACATAACTATGTGTAAGAATTGACCAAACTACACAGAAATATGTAAAAAAAAAAAAAAAAATTCGAGTTGAGTGGGGTGCGGGGTGGAGGTGGGAGAGAGGCGTGGGTGGATTGTGGGGTAGTGGGGGTGGTGAGGGCAACATATATGTGTAAGAAGCTATGTAATAATTCACCAAAACAACACAAAAATATGAAGAAAAAAATAATTAAAAATTGAGTTTGAGTGGGGATGGGTAGAGGCGGGGGTGGGGAGGGCAACATAGAATTGACTAAAACAACAAAGAAATATGTAAAAAAAAAAAAAGTGGGGGGGGGGGGGGGGTGGGGGCAACATATATGTGTAAGAATTGACAAAATCCAACACAGAAATACGTAAAAAAAAAAAATGTTTCAAGTTTGGGTGGGGTGGGGAGGAGCGGGGGATTGGGTTGGGGGCAGGGTGGGAGGGTGCAACTTATATGTGTAGAATTGACTAAAACAACAAAGAAATATGTAAAAAAAAAAAAAAGTTTCAAGTGGGGGTGGGCGGGGGGGGGGTGGGTGAGATTGCAGGGGTGGGGGGGGGGGGGCAACATATATGTGTAAGAATTGACAAAAGTAACACAGAAATATGTAAAAAAAAATAGTTTCAAGTGGGGTGTTCGTGGGGGAGAGAGGCGGGGGTGGGTTGGGGGGTGGGGGGGGGGGGGGGGGGGGGCAACATATATGTGTAAGAATTGACAAAAGTAACACAGAAATATGTAAAAAAAAAATAGTTTCAAGTGGGGTGTTCGTGGGGAGAGGCGGGGGTGGGTTGGGGGTGGGGGGAGGGGGCAACATATATGTGTAAGAATTGACAAAAGTAACACAGAAATATGTAAAAAAAATAGTTTCAAGTGGGGTGTTCGGGGGAGAGGCGGGGGTGGGTTGGGGGTGGGGGAGGGGGCAACATATATGTGTAAGAATTGACTAAAACAACAAAGAAATAAAACTAAAAAAAAAATAAAATTCAAGTGTGTGTGATAGGTGGGGTGGGGGGGGGGGGGGGGGGGGGGGGGGCGGGGGAGGGTTGCAACATATATGTGTAAGAATTGACTAAAACAAGACAGAAATACGTAAAAAAAAAAGTGTGGAGGGGAGTGGGGGCGGGGTTGGGTGGGGAGGAGGGAGCCCATGCCCCAATATGGGTGAAGTAATAAGATGCAATAATGCTATAACAAATCCCAAACAAAATTTTAGATATAGACATGCTTACATGCAAACCTAAATCTGCGTTTATTTCACATTTTATGGGCCATCACAATTGGGTTCCATGGGAGCCCAGAATTTGCAGAAGACAAATTACTTATCCAACCCTTTTACAACAATGAACATACTATAAGGAAACCAATTGCCAAAATGTAGTTCAGCGTAGGACAAGAAATGTAAGAGATATAGACCGGTAAACACAGCTTACATGCTAAAGATTTGATGGTGAAACAACATATTTTAAGCTTTGGGTACCATGGGAGCCCAGGGTTTACAGGAACCAAATTACTTTAGCAGCCCTTAAGATAATGCTATAAGGAAGCCCAGGAACAAATTTGGTTGTGCTAGGATAAGAAATGTAAGAGATATAGACTTGTAAACACAGCTTACACGCAAACCTTGTGTGGGACGCCGACGCCGACGCCGACACCAACGCCGACGCCGACGCCGGGGTGATTAGATAAGCTCTCTTATTCTTCGAATAGTCGAGCTAATAAAACTCAAAAGCTGACTTATGAGTATGACTACACTTGCTTGCAGTAGATATGTAATTGTTATCAATATGTAAAATAAGATGTATGTGCTCTGTTTGTAATACGAATATGTAATGGATGAATTAGAAAAAAAATGCTAATACTGTATAATATTCTTTAATTTACTTTTCAGTATTATCATCTGTTCTGGTATGTGTCGCACTAGTACTTGTATGCGTGATAGGATGGAAACGTTTCTTGATAACCTCAAACAAAATAAAAAACATATGCATGTCTGAGGGCAAGACAGGGAGTGTAAATTTGGTTGGATTTAAAATTAGCACAGGCCAAGTACAAGTTGTGGAGCCAAAATTTCAAAATAATTGTCGAAGCTTAATAGGTTTGAAAGAGGCACGTGTAAATATATCACACGAATATCAGTCATCATCGGCAGAGAACGAAATTTTGCTTGAACTTAAAATTGACGCTGACACTGACAAGATGTGGATCCAAAACCACGGAAGAATTTCAAAACGTAAAACTTTTACAGAAGCCTCTCAGTCAATACAATTCAAAGGCAACGACAGAAACTTCATCAACCCAGACAAGTGGAGAAAAGTCCACTAACATCAGAAATAGTATTGGGCGACGTTTCTGTCAGAAATCAACACTTGATAAGAATAGAAGAACACTGCAGTTAAACAATTCTGATGCTATATTAACATTGTCAGAAAAGGATGTATCTGAAGGAGCAATAACTTGTCACGCATCAACCTTTCGTAATTTGTCAGAAATATATGACAAACTAGGTTGTTTGCTCCGCGAAAATGAACAAATAGCATCGCCAGCTATCGAGTATTTTGTGTTAAATAAACCAAAGTTGGAAGAGTTTGCAAAGGTTGAAATGCCGTTTATTGGTTCACCGAAAAGTCTTCGTATTCTCAAAATAGTTTCCGAACAATGTCAAAGAGTTGCACCTAATGCAATAGATGTTTTGGAAAAAGGGAAAGTAGATTTAGAAAATCCAAATTTAGTTGCATACTACGAGATAATCGCACCTGGAAAAGTTTCGATTTACACCAAGTCGTTTTCTTGGCTCGTGTGCACAACATGTGACGAACGGCAACACTCGTTTAATCTAAGAGTTTTAATATATGGATCTCTAAGAAGGTTATCAGAAAGAAATCAAAGAGCTGCCATTACCATGTACATTATCGATGACATATTTCAAATAGCAGACTACGAGCAGGTATGAAAACACACATTTAAGGTTCTCAATTTCAACTGAATGAAACTATTTGAAAATGAAATAGCATCGATCGTAACGTACAATGTTCAGTCAATGTATTTTAGCACAACATTTCAATACATTTGTATGAATTAAGTTTGTAAACTTGCAAAAGTATCGATTTATTTCAAGGTTCAATAGTGTATAGGGGACCTAAACATACTTTGCCCACTAAATATAAGAATTCCTAAACGGTTACACGTTAAGGCAATACGAAATTTAAATGTAGCTATGCTATTTATATAAATTTTCATAATTAAGGTTGTATTTAAATATGCTATATAATAATAGTCTGTTTGAATTATTTATCATGCCAAACCAATATTGTTTATAGTGATCTACTATTCTACGTTTGATTTGCTCATATGGTATATCTATCACCAGTTGATTGTACCAAATATCCGCGAACCCAAGAGTTTCTAATTTGCGTTTTATATACCCGCCCAGTTCATTCGATTATCATTATATTCGCAATCCTCTTTTAACATCCAGTAAATCTTGACCGTTTGAGAATCGCGATTGGTAAAACGTTTAGCCCAGTATTTAAGTAGTTTTTGTTTTCTATATATATTTAAGGGATAACGACCCAACTATCCGTATATGGCCTCTAAGTTAGTTTGTTTTCTTACACATAAGATATTTCTACAGAATTTGGTGTGTACATTTTCTATTTTAGGCGCTTCATGGAAACCCCAAATTTCCCATGCATAGTTTAAAATTGACCCAACGGAGTCAAATAAGTTACACTTGTCAGTAATAGGGATAGTTATCTGGTTAAATACATTGTATAACTTATGAAGTGAGTAAGATGCAAGCTGAGCTAAATGCTGCTGGGTTTGACCAATTACCATTTTTGAAAAATTCCACGCCCAAATGACGTTACTAGATCCAGTTCAACTTCATTAAGATACATTTTTGGCATGGAATGCCTGCCCTTTTCGAAGACCATTATTTTAGTTTTACTAGTGTTAATTGTTAATCCCCAAATATTACAATCGTTTTGATCGTTTAAAGATCACAAAATCACATGCATATAACAAGATAAACACGTAAGTTCATTAATTGTAATCACGTTATTAATATCAGAGTTTATACAACTAGCTATGTCGTTAATGAATAACATGAACATTATCGGAGACAACGGATCCCCCTGCTTTAAACCGTTGTCGGAATATGAGAAATTCTGAAACTTTATTTTTTGTATTTTATACACGCCTTTACCGTGTTATACACTGACTGAAGAATTTTCAGCATTCTAGGACTTATATTTTTCTGTGATAGTTTATGCCACAGTAAATATATTTCTACTGTATCGAATGCGTTTTCGAAATCAACAAACGCACAATAGAGTTTTTTTACCTTTTGTACTTAAAACTTTTGCAATTATAGAATAGAAAATAAAAATACAGTCAGCAGTAGATTTACCTTTTTGAAATCCATACTTGTTATCATTTATCTTATTGTGTTTTACGGACCATTTATTCATACGATTAAGTAAAACATGAGAAAATAGTTTTGCTAACATATTTATAAGAGATATACCTCTGTAATTACTCGTAGAGTCAATATCTCCATTATTCTTGAATATAGGATTAAAATTCCTTCACCCCAAGAATTTCGATATTCCCCTCTTAAGAAAATCTTATTTAAGATTTTAATAATATAAGGTAAAATAATATTCCTTGTTGAGTTAAATACTTCCGGAAAAAGAGGCTGTCTATTCCGGCAGGTTCTCTGCTACTAAGAGACGATTCTATGACAGAATTAATTTCGTCGATATTTATTTCGCTGTCAAGATCGGGGTCTATAAAATCCGACTGGTTATCTGTCGGGTTATCAATTATATTGTATACATTATTGTCTGTTTGAAATATTGTTTTAAAATGATCAAAGAATTCCTGAACTGACAAGTTGTCCGAGCTTTTCCCTGTCTTATTCAAATGTTTGTTAATGTTTTTCCAAAATTCACGCGGTTTTGATTTCGCCAAATCGCATATACGTTTATTTTTTTTACTGCGTTTAAAATTAGTATGAGCTTTACTCTTGGTTTTATTGCAAAAGGTTCTTGTTTCAGAAAACGTCCTTCTATTATCGTCTTTTTTCATTTTAAAAAATTATTTCTGGCATTTGTAAATAGTTTACGCGTTTGTATACAGTCCTCATCAAACCAGTTATAAACTGGGTTTTTCCTTGTGATATCCCGCTCAAAACACCTTATATCTTTCCCCATAACGTCATCTAAATTTTCTTGCAGAAATTCTGTGAATCTTTCGATCGACGAATCAACGCTATCAGTATCAATATTTGATATTAAATTATTTTTTTAATCCTGTTTTGTTAAAACATGTTCATAAAAAATATTCGCCTTGTTCTCATCCCATATAGTTTTGTGAATTATCTGTGGTTCTGTCCTGCTTTTTAATGTTAATTAATATTAACAAAGGCATGTGATCTGAAAATTCATTGCCTGGCAATATTTTAAAATCTTTAATATGATGAAGATCCGCTTAGTCAATCAATAAATAATCAAGCACTCTCAAACCACGTGCCGAGCAATAGGGTTTCACCGTTTTCGACCCGCCCATTCGCTATACATAAACCGGTTAGTTGACAAAATGACAATAGCCTTCGACCCTGCGCGTCGATCACGTGATCGCTACTTTTACGTATCGGAATGTCAACAAACATTGCGTCATCGCTGTCATCCAAGTATCTGCCAAACTCTAAAATATATGTGTTCTCGCATCCAGTGCGACTATTAAAATCTTCCTCGCATCCAGTGCGACTAGTAAAAACTTTTCCAAGATTTTTATATTTTATTACATATATAGTTTTATATCATTTCAAAATGATCAAGTTCGTCCTCATTATCGTTTATGCGCTCTAAAACTTTTGATTTAGGTTCCGGAAGGTAAACGTGACCAATGTAAACATCTTCGTCAAAATGAAATATATCTCGTTTAATTCGTAGCCATATAAAATCATAGCAGATTTTTTAACAATTTTGATTTTTCTTTTAAACTAGATTTAAAACATGCATTTTTTTGCTTTTTTTTATTTATATGTTCTGACTCATATCCAGAAATATCTAGATTCGAGGTTTCGTTTTTGTCTCGAGACATAGATGTTGTTTTTTCGGCGGCGGCGGCGTCTACATACAAGTTTTGCGTTTAGGTCATTTCTCACAAACTATATACACTAGACCTATCAAACTTTGCTTAAAGTTGTATCTTGGGTGGTACATCGCACAGATACCGGTTTAAAAAAAAAAAAAAAGTCTTATATTCTATTAAATACTGATGGTCAGCATCGAGGAAATCCCAAAATATAGGCATGCATCTCAAAAGATGCAGTGTTAGTTTTTGAAGTCCCACAGAGCTGGCATATGCTGCAATCAACTCGGGAATAAATTACCTTTCCAATAACATACACTTGTATATGTCCACACCTCATAAGAAAAGCTCTGGTGCTCGAAAAACACAGAAAACGTACCTGTTTTTAAAAATCGACTCTAAGCCAGTCCGTATTTTTCGCCTATACAGCCCCCGTAGACCGCCGTTTAGCCTTTGTAGAAGCTCCCGCGGACATAACAACTCATCGACACTATTCCTTACGCACAATAGGTATTTATCCGTGCAATAAATGATGTCCAAGTACCTTTCCGACGATCACAAGTACACGTTTACAACGTTTTCAAAAATCTCAGTATCCCACGACGCCATTTGCATTGGGGATGCCGGAAGTTGACAGTAAACCATGACGTCATTACATTTTCAAATCGCTCCCACTTCATTGGTTCAATATTTAAACCAAATTTATTTAATCCAATGGGATAATTTAACAAGTATTTCTGCGGCTTTGCTATCAACTTCCGGCATTCTCAATTCAAATGGCGTCGTGTGATACTGAGATTTTTGAATGGCGTCGTGAGATACTGAGACGTGTACTTGTGATCGTCGGAAAGGTACTTGGACATTATTTATTGCACGGATAAAGACATATTGTGCGTAAGGAATAGTGTCGATGAGTTGTTATGTCCGCGGGAGCTTCTACAAAGGCTAAACGGCGGTCTACGGGGGTCTGTATAGGCGAATAATACGGACTGGCTTAGAGTCGATTTTTAAAAACAGGTACGTTTTTTGTGTTTTTAGAGCACCAGAGCTTTTCTTATGTGGTGTGGACATATAAAAGTGTACGTTATTGGAAAGATAATTTATTCCCGAGTTGATTGCAGCATATGCCAGCTCTGTGGGACTTCAAAAACTAACACTGCAGCTGTTTTTTTGAGATGCATGCCTAAATTTTGGGATTTCCTCGATGCTGACCATCAGTATTTAATAGAATATAAGACTTTTTTTTTTTTTAAACCGGTATCTGTGGTACATCGCAACGTGAAAAAGCAAATGTGGAAATGACCTTGACCCTCCAAGCCAAGGGCAGATCATTTAATAACCTTTAGGTTCAACTTTTGCGTTGAGGTCAATTTCGCGCAAACTGTATGCACTACACCTTTTATACTTTGTTTATAGTTGTATCTAGGTACATCGCAACGTGACAAAGCAGATGTGGATGTGACCTTGAATCTTCAAGCAAAGGGCAGATAACCTTATAATGTTTACCTTCAACTTTGGAGTCACTTTTTCACAAACTGTATGCACTAAGACCTTTCAAACTTTGCTTATAGTTGTATCTTGAGTGGTACATTGCAACATGACAAAGCAAATGTGAATGTGACCTTCACCATCCAAGCAAAGGCCAGATAACTTTAATTGTTACATTTACATCACTTTCTCATGAACTATAATTATGCACTAGATGTTTTAAACCTAATTTATAGCTTAATCTTTGGAAGAAAAAATATTCTATTTTGACATAGTTGTTCTTGTTTCATGTTTTTCATCTATGACCTTGACCTACTTTTTGGAGCTGATGATTTTTAGCTGTACTGGCCAATGGCCTTCATTTTTCATCTGATCTTTATCAAACTTTAACACATTGTTAATATCAATGATAGCTCAGACAAGTTCGTAAACCATCCAGATCGGACCAGTAACAGCGGAGTTATGGCCCTTGATTTAGTTTAAAATGCTATATTTCGCCTCGTTAATATGATAGGGCTTTCATTTTTCATCTGATCTTTACCGAACTTTACCAGATGTTTTGCCTATTATTTTATTATTGGGGTTTTTTTTTTTTAATATATATATATATATATATATTTTTAGATGTTTTTATTTTTTTAATAATTGTTTTATTTATTTTATTTTATTTGTTTTTCATTTTATTATATATATAAAAAAAATTGTGTTAGCAGGAAGCATTGCTATGATTTCTAGTTGCGCCTGTTTCTTGTCGGCGCTACTCCTCCTAAACGCTCGAAGAAACTTGGCGGGAAGCATCGGTAATATGTCTATTTGTGCATATCGCGCTTTTGTTCCTGTTCGATGATTTATGACGGAGTTATGGCCCTTTGACATTTTTATTTTAAATTTCTTGTCGGCGCTACTCCTCCTAAACGGCTTGTTGGATTTTCTACAAATTTGGCAGGAAGCCTCAGTACGATGTCTAGTTGTGCAGAGCGCGGTTTATCAATGAAATCTTGGACAAGTTAGAAAACCAGCTAAATCTTGTTTATTTATTTAATTTTTTTTTTTATATTTTTTTTATTTTTTATAGAATGGCATTTTGTTTTTAAACAAATGCACTTTAATGTCATCTCAGCAAACTGTAAACTCCATTGTTTTTAGTTATTAAAATGTTTACAAACTTTCATTTAAGCATCATTTATCTTTTATTTTTAAGTCCCATCCCCGTAAGGCGAGACATGTGAATCCGCGGACCATGGTTGAATACATTACAAAACATATACAAAACATGTGATAATTACAAGTAATTATGAAAAATTGTATCCCGAAAAATAAACAAAATGTCCGTGTGTTCCGTTAGGACACCTTAAGATTAAAATGTTATTTTGTGAATGGATAACTTGACAAGCTGGTAATTGCAACAAAAATAACAATCTTTCTCTTGTTCGACTCTTGCTGTGGTTTCTATAGGACCCTATATATCATTTTGTTTATTAATTTCATGAAATCTGTATTATAAACTCTCTTAAATGACAATCTGAATGTTTTAAAATCACAACGTCCCACTAGTTTTTCTGCATAACTTGCATTTGTTCAATCATTAATATTAATTACACTAAAATAAATATGAAGTAAATTAATTTACATATAATTAACTGTTGATAATAATGCAACAATAAAATATGTTCAACTTATTGTAAAATCAGTGAGAAACACTAAAAACGAATTATTACATTTATTTATAAGCAAATAGGTTTAAAGTGAACATGATAATGGATATAGTAATCGAAATAATAATGTCAATGCTTGATAAAAACTTCAAGATTGCCATGTGTCCCTTTATATACCATCTTTATACAATTTGCTATTACCATTGTAGCATACTGCCAGATGATGAACTTTGATAAAAGCAACAGTTATGGTTGGAAATATTTTTAAAATCTTATAAAGGCTTAGTAAATTATTTTATGTTCTAAAACCAGCAACAGAATTAAATTAATTTTAATATGAGCTGACATTTCTTGATAAAACATGATACATGCAGATTAAAATGTCAGATCCTGAAACAACAGTTGACAAATTGCTGCAATGTTACATCAAGTCCACCTCCAGTGTGTAGTTTCTGCAGCTAGCTATCAGGTATTAAAGGGAGTACATCAGGCTTTGGGGCCTAATTTGTTTAAAACATATTAAAGTATAAAATTATCATTTTAAAGCGTGAAGTAGTTCATAAATATCGATGGAACATTAACACTTTCCTATAATACACCGTAACAATTACAAATTATAATTAACAACAAATCTTTAAGTCCATAAAGAATGCACTTTGCATAATGTTCATTATAGACTTTGCCTAGTCAATTACGTAATGATGTTGTCACATTCAGTTTTAAATATTTTAATCCTGATAATTATGCAGGACCTTTATAAAAGACGAACTTTTTGTATTGTTTTAATCCAGGAATTGTATTACATGCCACAGTGGTGTTAACTGAACTATTAATAGATGCATCAACATTTAAAATGTGAGGCATGTTAACATTCAATTAATTACCATACACATGTAGACTGTTTGGGGGTAGGATTGCAAATTTATTCAAAATCCGGTCTATGGAATGGTAATGCCAGCCCATCCAACAATATTTGCATGCTACTCTACTGAATGCTGACAACAATGCTTGACCTCGTTAACAATTACTATAAACCCTCCTTTGTCAGGATGAAGTTCGCTTGAAACATGTCACTTTAGGCCAGACATCATGTTGCGCGCAACTCTTGTTTTTCAAATAAATGACAATTATTACAGGTTTACAGTGGTGTCACTATCCATCTTTGTATAGAATGTTTCTTTAAAATTCTAAACTTGCTTACACTATTTATTGTTAAATTTGGCAGACGGTTGAAGTTCACATGGTGTTATACTGAATTCTTGATTCTTGGTGTTATACTGAGTTCTTGCAAACAACTTCAAAGAAGCGGTCTCGGTACCCTTATGAACAGACTCAATAAAACCGAGTATGCTACTATTTCTTGTTTGCTGCTTCCAACGGATCCCCCTTTTCAGTATGTATTGACATTCACACTAGCGTTTGTTTAGTACTGTGTGGCGGCCGTAAGAATTTGCCCCGACTACATATCTGTAGTATTATTACTTACTGGTCCTTTGGGATCATCAAGCCTAGTCCTTTTTGCTTTAAAGTAGAATATCGCTTAAGCCGGTGCTAGGAGGCGTGAGGGGTGTAGCACTTTACAGTACAGCTCATGAACAGACTCAATAAAACCGAGTCTGCTACTTTTACCTCTTGTTTGTTTCTGTTGTTTTTAAGCGGTCCCCTTTTCAGTATCTATTATATATCTGTAGCATATAACAGAAGAAGAGAATCGGAACAATCGAAGACGTTTACAAAACAGGCCTATTGATTTGCCGGAAACAGTAGCGCAGGACGACTATCTCAAAATTAAACTCACAGTGGTTGGTGGCACAGAGCCCACTAAGTGGAAGCCAAAGATGGACATTGATATGGGAGAACCGATTAAAAAAATGGAACAGGTATTTTAACGTAAAGATTTATTTTATAAAACCTCAAATTTAATATTTCAACTTTCGAATATTTTATAATTTATATAACAAATATGTACATCAGTTGTCGCACGTCATACCTTAGTTTGATGGAAGGAACAATCGATATACTGCTGATAATATTGCACACGTTCAAAGACAGAGTTCCGTCTATGTCTATTTAAGAAATTCAAATCACCGCATAACAAATACATATTAACCATTGTTGTCTTTACTTTTAAAAACTGTAATTTACTAGAACATTAGCCGATACTAGGTTTAGAAAACACGACGAGTGTGCTGTTATATATAATTACAACATAAAACATTTCCAGCTGGTTTATATTGGACCAGTTCAATATCTGGTGTATAGGACATAAATATCGATACCATTTACAATTCGCCACTATTCTTTCCTATCTGATTGTGAAATGACTTGACAGATTGTGGTCCCTATCTAAATCTTGAAAAGGGATGTATATTTACTGTCTTTTTTCTTGTCTTGTCGTTCCCTAATTGAGTTATTACCTTGCTTTGTGGATTGCTATGCTTTAGTTTTTACTTTCATATTCGCATGATCAATTGTATTGCCTATTAATGCTCCTTAGTTTGATAAGGGGATTCAGCCTGGCAAGGGTTACTTAATCTACACTGTACGGGTTAAGCTGGATGACAATAGGGTAAGAGTGAGGTTTGGTTAACACTATAACCTGGTTATACACACCCCCACGCCCAGCGGACTTTTTGCCACTGACCGTTCCATTGCGGTCCCCTTAGTGTCAATCCGTTTATGTTTGTGGTGTCGCATACTTTGTTTAAATTTTACTTCTAATTGATTTTTGCTCTGATTGCATGTTTTATGCTGACTGTTCTGTGAGTGCAACTTTTCCAGTTCGACTCGTACACACAAATATAAGTAAATTTACAACGGTTATAATATAAAAATCATCGGCGTTGCTACTATTAGTCATATACGCCCGGGCCTATACATCAATTTAAGAAATGGAAACAAAATTCCAAAAATGCAATAAAAACTGAAACCGGAAAGGTGTGGGGTAAACATAAAGGGTATTTATTTTAATTTATAGTGTAGGGAATTCAGCTTTGTCAAATGTTAATTCTCAAATTTGTCAAAACTATTTCTTCAAATACCACACCAGTGTTCTACCCAAACGCACCATTACATAGCCATGCGCCGATGGAGCATACACGCGGACAACTCCAGTTTGTCGGGCCTATATGTGCATTTCAGGTCAGCTACTCCCCTGAAATGTAGCTATAAAAGTAGCATTTACAGAACACAGTCAACCAAAACACGCATTGAAACAAACAACAATTACAATGTTAATAAGAGGCAATGTTTCTAGCATCACAAAAACAAGCGGGTGACATTATGCTTTGGTTTAGGGTTTAGGTTGCACCAAACCTTCCTTTTACCCTGTTCTCATCCCATTGAAACGGAACAATGTACATAAAGTGTGTATTCTGTCTGCAGGTTATAAGACTCGACCAAATAACCCAATGTCATAAGTTCAGAAGCAATGGACTTCCTTTTGCAACAGACTGGCTGCTTGAAAACAGGGAAGATTTAGCCGCAATGCCATTTGAGTTCCTGATCAAAGTGGAATGTCACTCAAAATACTATCCACGTGAACGAGTACTAGTGACTGCAAGTAAATATTTTGTAGATAATTTACTGGAAGACAATGCATACTCATACAAACCGCCAGTGCACCACGACTTCTATGGAATAGAAGAATCAAACAATGGTGCCATTGCACAACCTGTAAGTGGTGTCGTTGTTCAGCAACCTGCAAGTGCCTTGCGAGCTCAGCAACTACATGCTCGGCAGCCTTCAAGTGCAATCCATGTTCAACCACCTAGAATAGGTATGTATCATGGCAGCCAGACAGTGGTGAGTGCTCATCAAAATGTGAGAGGAGAAATGGACCAATCTTTACCATCGAGAGTTAACGGACAACAAATCTAACGGATGTAATATGTTAGTGCATTGTAAATGAGAGTTTGTCAACAGAATAAAAGCAAGGGAAGGAATAAGTCATAGTATCATGGTAATTTAAACATACTGGAGTTGTTAATGTTTGACAATCTGGTTTGTTATTGTCGCTGGGAGATCGCTCACATGCCAAATTATCGGAACCAATCAGATTGCAGATCGTGGCATTTGTTATAAACTATTTAATACCGCAACAAACCAACTGCGCATGTTAAGATATTTCACAAAACATATTATACGAAACTACTACGGAATAAATCTGATTGGTTCCGACAATTAGGCATTTCAGTATTGATTTAATTAATGGTGTTAATGAGAAATCAGTTATAAACTAATGTTACTTGTCACTGTAGATTTAGGCAAGTATAAAAGAGTATAGTAATGGACCTTTGGAAACGGCGGAGCACGACACATACGAAATATTGCAATCTAGCTTGTATAACTGTTCGCAAGATTTGTAAAAAAGAAAAAAGATTATTTGAAGAAAAGAGCCCCAAAGGAACTTGGACTCTCTACGGGCTGACATGGCTGGTATAAATATTATTTTCTTCGTTTGAAGCATAGAGTAGAGATTTGGCTCTGTTATGTAGCGATATGCACGAGAATCCACGAGAATCCACCGCCCGATGAAGAACAGCATTGGACAATAACTATTTAACACGTCTGACATACAAATGTACGTGAATAGTTAATGGAGAAGATATTGCCAAATGTCAGTGGCATAACTAAATATTGTATGCACTGACTGAGGTCTGAAGGTGTACCAGGGGCTTCAAGTAATGGAGTAAAAGACAGATTTTGGATTTGTGATTAAGCTTAAGATGGATATTGAAGAAAAACGATCAGTTTCGTTTTTATTCAGATGGAAGTTTGATAACGACACAAATGAGTGTGTTATGATACGTACATTGCAATTATTACTATTTATCATAAATCGCCATGCATTTATTTTAATTGCTCATAATGATTAGACAGTATTGCCCGTTCTTTGATTCTTCGTCACCCAAGTGCTTTATAACAATTATGTAAATGAATATACGTTTTTAATGTGTATATTGTAAATATTTCATTGTATCATGAGATGATTCTAGTGGTTTGATGGAAATAATATTTTCTTCGTTTGCAGTACGAATAGAACAATATAGTTTTAATTAAATAGAGAATACAGTGGCGTAGCTATCTATCATTGTCCCCAGAAATCAAAAAAATAAAAATGCCAAAAATGTAGAAAAAACAGAGTGGGTAGGGGTGGTGGGTATGGTCAGTTCATATCAATTTTTACTCGTGGTCTTTTCAGAAAATAATAGTCGAACTGTTTTCGCTCGCGGTCTTTCGGGACCAAACACACCATGATTGTGCAAAATTTCGAAAGATTTTCAGAAAGCAAGTATTCATATTAATATATGTTATTTTGTTCTATTCCGATGCTTTTGTTGCACAATCGCAGATTAAGAAAGCTTAAAATTGCGGGGTAAAAAAACACAAAATAAACCTATATTGTTTGTTGCTTAAAATACCGTCAGAATGCAGGATTTGGATTCCTTCTAAAACAAAATACAGGGTTTCCTTGCTTACTTTTCAGTTAGATATCTTATCCTGAAAGCTATTTTTGATTGTTATCCGATACATGTTTCCCATATCTGAAAATAGGTGAGTTTTACGCGGGCGGCGTAGTATCACGAAGATGGTGCCATGTTAAAAGGACAATGTGATTGATGGAATTAGCGTTTAATGTCTGTCTCCAATCTTGTCTTGCCATTCTCTTAATGGCTTATTCCTTTGTTGCTCTGACTTCATCGAGACATTTCCAGGTATTTAAGTACTTGTTTTTTATATTCATATATACATGTTCATCTATGTGTTATACTGATATTGGCTATTAATACTGCCTGGTTTGTTAGGCGGTGATATCTTTATTTACACTGTATCGTTTTATTGGGATGAAAATACGGTAAGAGTGAGGTTTGGTTCACCCTTGAACCTGGTATAAACCCCCGGTGCCTGTTTTGGTTGACTGTGGTCCTTGAATGCGACATGTCCTGTTCGACTAAGAAGTATATTGACATTGTCAACTTGTTTCAAGTAGCAATTTATAGCTAAGACTACCATACTTATAAGTGGGTTTACATCTGGTCAGTTAGTTGCAATCATATCATAATAACTAGTTTATTAATATCATTATACAAGTATGATATTAGGAACAGTTTCAATTATTGTCCATTCTTGCATGTTTTACAGTCAATTCTTCAGTCAAACATATCAACTCATTTTCCAAAATTAGGGTATTGGCTTATATACTGAAGTGAAGCAGAAACGCTATATATTGTATATACTGCACACGTAATTCCACATAATATTTCAAAGAAATCCCAAGATGTTTTGTAAAAGAGAAAGAAATGTTGCAGTTAGGGAAAGGACACAACTGTGATGCTGTATACGTTTTAATTACAGTAAACTTTGTAACAAGAAATTCATAAATGTTGAAGTTCCTCTTTGAAAAATTCAGCCATTTCAGTACTGTATTTAACGTAGAGTTTGCATCCTAAGTTTGCTCACATGCTTGAGCCAAACGCGTACTCTGTCAATAATGAAACTTTGAAGGAATACTTTTTGCTGTGTTATGTGTTGTTGCAGTCCTTTTTTCCGAATGGAAAGGTCTTACGTGGCAATGTACCATTCGATTAACATCAGCATATTGTACATACAATATATAGTGGAAATTTCCGAAATGCGTTTCGACACTTTCTCACTTATAAGTCGAGCTCCCAGTGGGATTCGAACCCGCAGCGGTGAGAGGCGAAGAATTATAACGGAACATCGTTAACCATTCGGCCACTGAGACGCAACAGCAATGAATTAATGAAGTAGTAAGATTTCTGTTATTGAACACATTATTTCTATATTATGAGTGTCTATTGAGCATGCAGTTTCCTAGTTAGTTATTGTTAATTAACTTATTGTGCGTTTTATTAGTTATTTTAGTTTGTTAGTTTTGAACGTTTTATTAGTTATTGTTAGTGTTTGCTCTACTGGCCGAAGGACAGCAGAGATTATGGGATGCCGAGTTGTCCGTCGTCCGTCGTTAATTTTGGTCTCGTTCAGACGATAGTGCTTTCATTTTTCATTCGATCTTTACCAACCTTTACCAGATTATTAATATCAATAAAAGCTCGGACAAGTTCGAAAACCAGCCTGATCGGGTTAGTAACAGCGGAGTTATTGCACTTGATTTAGTTAAAAATGATATATTTTGCCTCGTTAAGACAATAGGGTATTCATTTTTCTTCCGAACTTTACCAAACTTTACCGTATTGTTGATATCAATGAAATCTCGGACGAGTTCGAAAACCAGCCAGTTCGGACTAGTAACACCAGAGTTATGGACCTTGATTTGCTAAATTGCTATGTTTTGGCTCGTAAACACAATAGGGCCTTCAGTTTTCATCCGATCTTTACCAACCTCTACCAGATTGTTGATATCAATGAAATCTCTGATAAGTTCGAAAACCAGCCAGACCGCCAGACCAGCCAGCGATTTATACAGAAGTTATGGTCCTTGACTTTCTGAAAAAGGCTATAATCGATAGGGCCTTCATTTTTCAACCGATCATTACCAAACCTTACCAGAGTTGGACAAGTTCGAAAACCAATCAAATCGGATTAGTAAAACTGGAGTTACGGCCATTGATTTTGTTAAAAAAACTCTGTATTTTGCCTCGTTAAAGCTACAGAGTCCCTATATCAATCGATTTCTTCTTTGTAGGCGTGTCTTTATTTGTAACTTCATGTTCACCAGCTCATGTCGAAATCGGGTATTTAAGCGAGCAAATATAGCGCAAGAAATCATTTACTGTATATACATCGACCACTGCACATCGTACCTATACACAGGTAACAGTAATTTTTACAGAAAAAAAAGTTACCTTCTTTCGGGGCTCTATCCACTGAACTACACCGCTACTTGAGAAAATAGTATACTTACTACCATATATTATGATTTTTTTTTTATTTAAACATATTTTATTGCCAATATTTTACAAACAGAGCAAATATAAACATATATACGATAGACATATTATAATGACAAATGGGTTGGGTAACAAGTTCTACCAACATTAGATTAAACCCTTCCCAGTTAGCATTTTGAAATTGCGAATGTATATGGCTGAGAGTAATAAAATAAAATACAATGGCAAATACATTGATATAGAATAAAGCTGAATAAGTAAATAAAATTTAAAGAGAAAACATAATAGAGAAAGAGAGAGGATAGAATAGTGAGAATAGTGAGAAAGACTAGTTTACCCCAATTTGAATTCAGTCAGTTTAAGAACGCCTGAACGCTATCTAGATAACATTTTCAAAATATAGTGTACGCGCATAGTACGTGTAGATTGTTGAAAAACAACAGAGACAGATTATGTAAACCTATGTGTTTCGCGTATATATGTTTGAACTGCTTCGAAGAGAGATTCATTTCCTCTGTCAGTTAACTGTTCGAGACCATAAAGGATTGTTCTTATATTTAACGGGTGTAAATGGCGGGTGGATTGAAAGAGTTGGAGCCGGTATGTGAAAAAAGTGTTACACTGGAAAAAATAATGTTCAGCATCTTCTACTTCAAATCCGCACTCGCAAACGGGTGAATCGCGTAAATGATTAAGGTATAAATCACTATTAAGATTACTACACAAATTCCTCATTTTGGCATGTAAAACAGAAAACAAACGTTGACCACTTAAGTAGTATTTTGGTACCTTTGTACTCGGAAATACAGATGTTAATAGTCTTCTCTTGAAAATTGATATAGATTCCGAGTTTCGTATTTCTACTGACAGATTATTCCATAGTTTAAGAGAAGACGGAACAAACGATTTGTTGTATATTTCAGTTCTCCTAGCAATAGTGGCATAGTTGTCGTTATTTCTGAGAGGGTATGCACTGACATCTCCTACTAGCTGCGGAAAGATGTTTGAGATATAATTTGGAACGGATCCATTTTTAACATTATAGACTGAAATAAGTTTTTGCATTTTCCTTCTATCGGAAAGTGATACCCATCCTATTTCAGATATTAAACGATGTATGGATACTGAACGAGTCAGTCCCGTCACAATACGAGCTGCTTCATATTGTAACTTTTCCAAGCTATCTTTTTCGAAAGAAGTACATCCATCCCATGTAACGGAAGCATATTCTAATATTGGACGCATATAAGACAAGTATATCTGATTAAGTGTTTTACGAGCTACTTTATATTTAAGTATTCGCATTAAACCAAGAACCTTTGAAGCAGAAGCAATAATATTGCTAATGTGTTCGTGCCATTTTCCGTTATTACTTAATGTTACTCCTAAATGTTTATGGTTGTCAACAAAAGTCAACGGGACATTGTCTAGATATAAAGTTGGACGACGATCATTATTAATTAAAGAAAAGAACATTACTTCTGTTTTGGCAGGATTAAATTGTACAAGCCATTGATTTGACCATTGCGTAATCATTACTAGATCATGATTAAGGATTCCTTCCATGTCGTTTATACTAGATGTTGAGACTGATAGCGAACTGTCGTCAGCAAACAAACGAGTTATACTCAGCATGTTTTCGGCAATATCATTTACATATATCAAAAATAAAAGTGGGCCCAAGACAGAGCCTTGAGGAACTCCGGCAGTTACAGTTTTTGACTCGGAGGTTGCAGATCCAACACGGACTCTTTGAGATCGGGTTGAGAGATAATCAGATATCCAGGCTAAAAGTTTTCCATCGATACCATATTGTTTTAGCTTAAACAAAAGCCCTTTATGCCAAACACGATCGAAAGCTTTAGATATATCATTAAAAACAATACACGTAAATTGTTTAGCATCGAATGCCTGACATATATGGTGATACATATCGACAAGTTGATATGTAGTAGAATGACCAGGGAGAAAACCCGATTGGTTTCTAAAAATAAGATCGAACATAAGTAGAAAATTATACATGTGTTTAAATACTATTCTTTCCATTACTTTACCAACACAACTAAGTAACGATATTGGTCTATAGTTCATAGGAATACTAGGATCTGACTTTTTGAAAAGTGCCATAACCATAGCACATTTCCATAGGTCGGGGAAAATACATTCATTTAATGATCTGTTAAAAAGTATATGTAGAGGTTTTGAGATTGTATTTACGGTTTCCTTTAACATCTTATGACTTATTTCATCCTCTCCATTTGCTTTATTTACGTCCAAAATCTTGATAATATCAACAATTTCGGATTCTTCTATATAAATAGTTTCTAATTTATTATTGGATTTTAAATGAAAATTAGGTAATTCAACATTAGAGTCATCAACTGATGATATTGAAACAAAATATTCATTTAAGCATTTCGCTTTTTCTTGGTCAGTTATTGAGTATGACGTATCGCCATTAGATAAGACTGTTTTTAAAGGTGGAATAGTTTCCGCATTTTTGTTTGACTTCATGAAATATTTTAAAAGTTTCCAATACTGACGTCTGCCCGTAATAGTTGTTTCAGTAATTATAGTTTCCACATTATTAAAGAAACGTTCTTTCGCATGTTTTTTAAGATTATTGACTTTGTTTCGTAATCTTTTATATGCTGCTAAATCAGAAAATGATTGAGTACGCATTGCTTTAGTTTTTTGACGATCACGTTGTCTTGAAACACGTCTTATTTCTGAATCATACCACGGTTTGTCATTAGGACGAATTGTTACATATTTCGATGGAATGCACACATTTATTATTTCAAAAAAAGATTTAGTAAACTTTTCGCACGCAACACTCAGCGAATCGTTATATAAGAAAGACCAGTCTGTATGTTGAATAAGATCATTGAGTTTTATGAAATTGGCTTTCTTATAATTCCAAACTCGTCGAGTAAAAGTCGGTCTAACATTGTAACTGTATTGTAACATTAAGTATGTACCATGGTGGTCGCTTATATCATGTGGTATGGTTACAATTCCGGAATCTAAGGGTTTAAGAGAATCAGAAATAACTATAGGATCTATCAATGTGGCAGAGTAGTCGGTAACTCGAGTTGGTTCAGTTATAATGTTTGTCATATTATTAAGCTGCATTATATCTTTTAAAAAATGGTTATCAGTATTAAGTTGGTTCTCGTTGATATCACCAACTATAATGATGTTATTCGATAATTCAAAAGCCTTTTCTAAGCTAATGTTTAAGTTATCCCAAAAAATATTACTTGAATTAGGTTTGCGATAAACGGTACATACTAAAATAATTTCACTTTTATCTCTTACTTCAATCCAAAGTGAACTGGGTAATAAATATTCAAGTTCTAATACACGTCTTGAAATAATGTTATTCGCAGTATACATTAACAGTCCGCTAGAATGCGCAGATGTATCCTTTCGGAAAATATTACTATAACCGTCTATACGTATAAAATCATTGGACACGTTTTCCGATAGGTGTGTCTCTGTAAAACACAAAACATCATAATCTAATAAGTGATCCTTAATATATTCCATTTTGTTACGTATACTACGAATATTTAAGTGAAATAAAGAGAGGCTATGTTTCTCTATCGTATTTTCAGGACCTGGATTTATTTCAATGTCGCCTGACATAATAACTAATAACAAAATAACAAGAGAAAACTCAATGTTTAAGAGAGATTTAGAGACGCATGCAGAAATGGACAGCACACTTCGAAGCAATTTCAATATACCGTTAATTAAGCAGCTTAGGAACATGAAAGGTTTACGGAGAAAACACATGCTCTTTGTGAACGATTTAAATCTGTTATTGAATGTGCCTATGGCCATTCTCCAGCAACTAACATCATTACCCATTGTGTTTTAAATTTACAGGTAAATCAACCACATGTATATGCACTGTGAACGGCCACATGGCGACTAGTTCAGATAAACATATTGTTTTCTCTCCGACTAAACAATTTAATATAATTAGCACTATACAACTAAAATAAACATTACAATAGTTTAGATTAAGCAGTAATAATTTGAAAAACGAACTCTTGTGAATACAGTGCGTACACAAAGCACCTCTTATTTTGTAGCAAAACAGCCCAAAGCGTGCACGCCAATAATCTATATTATTACGATACACAATAACATGTACACGCAATTGTCCGTGATGGTGCAAACTGCCCTGAATGAAATATTGAATTGGGGGAAGTGAGAGAGAGGATAGCGTATAAAGTGTGAGAGAAAGACAAACAAATAAAAGTGAAAGAAGTTTGCAAAAAGTAACCATCAGAAGTCAATGGAAGAACAGCTAAAATAAGAAGAAACACAACCACACGTGTGTTTCAGCTCAGTGGTTTCTTACAACATTCAATTATACACTTATTTAGAATATAACAGTATACGCATTCTGTTAACTAACTGTTATTTAACTTGATCAAGTTTAGCTCCATGATTTTTTTTTTTTATATAAATAGATGTAAATAAGTAAATAATAATAATAATAAAAAAAAGATTAAAGTATTTGCTAGACTGTCACAAAAAATAAACATATATCTTCAATCCAGTTTTAAACAAAAACAAGTAATCGTTTCGTATAACCAACGTGGAGTAAAACGTGTGCACAACGGACAGGCGAACGCGATTTATGGTTGAAAGATCATGTTACTGTAAAGCAAGCGAGCAGAACAAAAACAGCTTATATTATGAGGCAAAATAACTTAACATATTTGAACGCAACTAAAGATGGATCAATAAATATGCAGTCCATATTGTCGCACGTGTAAATTAACATTGCCTGGTGTAATACTGTATCTTATCAATATGAAACGAAGACTTCGCCTCAAATCAACCATATATCGACTTGTTATTTAGCGCTTGATGAGTTTGTGTGCGCGCTCTTGTTCTTACGTGATGCCTATTTAGTATTAAAAATGCTACAAAATACCAATAAATAGCAGTGGTCTAGAGGTTCAGCGTTCATCTTTCAAATCTTACAAGTGCAAGGCTGTGGTTCAAATCCATTCCGGGCAACTTTTTTTTTTATCACATATATTCTGGAGCCGTATATTTATCGATGTTACCTGTACGGAGGCTAAATAAAAATGTGAAATTTTACGTATCGATTTGTCCTTATATACCGACTTTTGGGGTGTTCGTCGACTTGAAACTACTTCACACGTGACTCATTCATATTCATGAGTTGTTACCAGTTAAAATAGGGACTGTACAGCTTTAAGACGAAATGGCCTTCATTTAGCCCGATTTCAATGATTCCAACTGTGCAGGGATGATCAGTACCAAGCCTAGTTGTACATATCGGCACCGTGTTCCGGTTGAATGATTTTGTCGGAGTTATTGACCTTTAAAGATTTTAGTATACAAACTTCGTCTGGACTAGTTCTCCTGAAGCCCTGGTGGGATTTCAACGAAACTTTGCAAGGATGATCAGTTCATCGTCGTGTTGTTGTTGACACATTTTTGGCGGAGTTATGGCCCTTTAAATGGTTTTCATACACAAACATTTTCCCGGGCTAGTTCTCCTGAACCCCTGGCCAGGTTTCAGTGAAATTTGACAAGAATGATCAGTATCAAGCCAAGTTGTGCATATCATCGCCGTATTTCGGTTGATGATTGTTGAATGAGTTATGACTTTAAAGGGTATAATACACAAACTTTGTCGAGACTAGTCTCTTCAGAACTCCTGGCCGGATTTCAACGAATCTTGGCGGGGATGATAGAACCAAGCCTAGTTGCGCCTGTTATTGCTGTGTTCTGGTTGAATGATTTTTGGCACTGTTATGACACTTTTAAGGTTTGATTACACAAAATTTGTCCCAACTAATTGTCCTGATCCCCTGGCCGGATTTCAACGAATCTTGGCAGGGATGATCAGTACCAATCCTAATTGCGTATATCATCGCCATGTTCCGGTTGAATGATTTTTGAAAGAGTTATAGCCCCTTATACATAAACTTTATCTTTAGCAAGTAGAGCGTCCATAGGCCCTCTTGGGCCTCTTGTATTAGTTGTTGTTAGTATATTAGTCTGTTAGTTATGAATTTTAGAATTAGCTAGTGTTTACGTTCTGTTAATTATCAGTCCATAATTTCATATTTTGTTCAGAATGAAAAAATCAACATTTGCAGCATAATATTCATTGTGCAGTGTCATTGTTGTACCATCTAAGCAAATAGCAGTGATTGTTTTCATTAGTTCTAGGTAATCATTTCACATTTAATCATTTGGTTGTAAAAAATGCTACAAAAGCGCTCGTACAATGTATAACTGTTACATCTGAGACTTGTGTAGGATCATCCGTTGTTGTTCAATACTTTGTTTTTGGTGATGATATAACTGTTATTTCTGTCAAATTAATGTCGTTGAAGCATGCACGTTGGTTTAGACTTGTTGATGATCACATGATTTCTATTAATGCTGTTGAAGCATACACGTTGGTTGAGTATTGAAGCATGCACGTTGGTTTAGACTTGTTGATGTTCACATGATTTCTATTAATGCTGTTGAAGCATACACGTTGGTTGAGTGTTGAGTGTTGAAGCATGCACGTTGGGTTAGACTTGTTGATGAGCGCATGATTTCTATTAATGCTGTTGAAGCATACACGTTGGTTGAGTGTTGAAGCATGCACGTTGGTTTAGACTTGTTGATGATCACATGATTTCTATTAATGCTGTTGAAGCATACACGTTGGTTGAGTGTTGAAGCATGCACGTTGGTTTAGACTTGTTGATGATCACATGATTTCTATTAATGCTGTTGAAGCATACACGTTGGTTGAGTGTTGAAGCATACACGTTGGTTGAGACTTGTTGATGATCACACGATTCCTATTACTGGTGTTGAAGCATGCAAGATGGTTGAGACTTGTTGATGATCACATGATTCCTAATAATGCTGTTGAAGCATACACGTTGGTTGAGTGTTGAAGCATACACGTTGGTTGAGACTTATTGATGATCACATGATTCCTGTTAATGCTGTTGAAGCATACACGTTGGTTAAGGTAGAAGAGGGAAGATGTCGGGCGTCAGTTGATACATGCGGCACAGTGGCCCACCATGGCGGGTGTGGCCCTTAAAGGGACCATCACCACCTCACGCCCTATGTAGCGGATAGGATAGCAAATATCACCGTTAGTATATTTATAGCATACTTTTTCCGAGTATATGGGATTTATACTACTTTTCGAGGGCCGCAGGAAAATATGCTATAAAAGTGTTGTACCATAGCCATTCAATGCCGGTAATTGACATTTTGATTGACAGGTTGTGTGTAAACATTACAACTACGTACTTGTAAATTGGGTAGACCATGGTATAACTGTGAATCCGTCCTTTATAGCACGCCTGAAATATACCGGCAGTATACCTCTTGATTCTCGGAGTTGTGATGTTCATAATTGAAGAAATACCACAAAGTATAGAATATTGCAATAAATCTGTGGTTGTAGTAAACTGAAGGAAAAAAAAATTGGACATTTGATTTGTGTTTGTTTATCTTTGCCGGTCATATTACCATGACATAACATTCGACACAAAAAGCATACAGAAACCCATATCAAATCTTAAACCAGATAAAGCCGTCAAAACCGACCAATTAATACATGTTGTACTGAAACATCAGTACCTTTGCCCCAATCGTACAGGTAATCTTCCAGTGCCCATGTACCATCAAGCTGGATTCATGGTATTAAAGTCGGCTGTTAAAAGAAATGTGATAATTAGCGACCCAGCCAATTACAGGCCAAGAGATTATACATGTATAGAATAGAGCATGAGTTTTGCACGTGTAAGGGGAGATAATGCACGAGCGTTATCGGCCGAACACGTGCAAGACTCATGCACTATTGTATTTATACCACAATAAGTAACATATGCTGTGTATATCCTCGGGTATTACACGATGCATAGTGTGTATTTAGGCTATTGTGGTATAAAAACGTTTTACCTCATTGCTTTGGCGATTAAATAATCTAACCCGATAAATAACGTCACAATTTCACAACAAAACTCTGTCCAAGTTTTCAGGTCATATAATAATGTATATGTGCCAATTAAAAGTAAATATGCGCAACTGTATTCAATTGTGTGTTGTCAACTCAATTCGACGCTCCATTTTCGGGGTTTGATCTGGCTGGCTACAACTGTTTATATTGTGTCTATAGAGTTTGGATTCTCAAAATATTAAATTGTTTATATTCCTCATCGTCAGTGGGTTTAGAAGCGATATACATAAGTATATTGTTGAAATGGCGGGATAGCTAATTCAAGAAGTTTAAGGACCATTGGTCAACCATCTTTGAAAAGAAAATGGATGGGGTATGGTTAATTGAAATGTTCATCGAAATGCATGTTATAGGCATGGACAATGTCAGTGATATAATAGATGACAGTAGACGTGAAAATAATATCAGAAACAATATTTATTTGGCAGAAATAGTGCCCTTTATATTCGTCCCTTAGCCTCGTCCGTCGGATGGGGACGTAAACCGGGCGGTCCCGTGTATCGGTCTATCCTCCGAGCAAGTTAAAGAACCATAGGAATCTATTCGATAATAAGAGTAGGGCAGGTTCCCGGATTCCTATGTATCCTTCCCCTCTCTCTGGGGCGGCTCTTAATAACCTATACTGTGTTGATGAGCTGTTAAACAACATTCAATTCAATTCAATTATATTCGAAAAGTTCTGTACAATTTTACTAGATGTTTTGTTTCTTATGTTAAATAAATGTGTCCATAGAATTGTCCATTTATCTAAAAATGGCACACGAGACATCATTTCTAAAGTAAGCCATGTTATCACATCATCCAAAATTCGAAGTACACCATTGTTAAAGATGAATAAAGATTTTCTTCATATGCCACGTGCCTTCAACACACGCACATGAAAAGTATGCACGCGAATTGTAAATTGAAACATGCGGTATGGTGAAAAATTCGGATCAACAGGTCATTTGATCGTATGTTATTATTTAGTTTGTGCTGTTTTCATTCGAGTTTAATAATAAATTACTCTGGTTTTGCCATGTTTCTTATTCACAACAGTCACTCAGTTGTGTTTAATACATCCAAAAGCATAGTTGTCATTTATAATAGTTTGACATTTAAAACCCGTCAGTGCCACCATACTATAGCATTGAGATTATTTTGAAAGTACATGCCATTGAAAGAATAGCTTCTTTTTTTTTACAATGATTGACTTTGAAATTTGGATGATGTGATAACATGTCGTATTTTATTTAGAAATAATGTCTCGTGTGCCACTTTTAGATAAATGGACAATTCTATGAACACATTTATTTAACATCTTCGACTAAAATTGTACTAAACTTTCCGAATATAAAGGGCACTATTTCTGCCAAATAAATATTGTTTCTGACATTATGTTCACATCAATAGCGTTAAATTACTGTCATCTATTATATCATTGACATTGATCATGCCTATAATATGCATTTGGATGAAAATTTCAATTAACCATATCCCATCCATTTTGGATTTTCTTTTCAAAGATGGCTGACCAAATTTGCTAAAATTTGCCTATTTTTTAATAATCAAAGGCAATAACTCTGAAACGCACGCATCAATATGGCTCACTGTCAAAATGGGAACACATCAAATTTCATGAAAATGAGAAACTAGTGTTTACGAAAGTTATTGTGACATATGTGCCATCGCATGTTATTGTGACTTATGTGCCATCGCCTAAGCAAAATACTAAATGAAAGCAGATACCATACAGCCTATATTCAATACAGCTGAAAGTGTATCATGCACATAAAACAAGAGGCCCAAGAGGGCCTGTGGACGCTCTACTGGCCAACATGGCTCTTATAACATCAATGAAGTGAGTGACTGCCATTTACGTTTTTTTTGAAAGTTTCGGGCAAAAACCAGCTTTTTAACTAAATCAAGGACCATAACTAAAGAATCTGGTAAAGTTTGGTAAAGATCAGATGAAAAATGAAGGCCCTACCGTATTAACGAGGCAAAATATAGCATGTTTAACTAAATCAAGAACTCCTCTGTTACTGGTCCGACTGGTCGAACATAGAGCTAAAAAAAATATGACCCGAGGGTCACCATTTGAACAAACTTGGTAAAGGACCACAAGCTTATAGCAAATGCAAAATATTACACCTCTGGCTCTTGCAGTTCCAGAGAAGATTTTTTTCAGTTTTTCCCTATACAAGCATTTATGTAAAACTGTGACCCCCGGGGCGGGGCCATATGGGACCCAAGAGTCCCCATTTGAACAAAATTGGTAAAGGACCATAAGCTTATAGCAACAGCAAAATATTAAACCTCTGGCTCTTGCACTTTCAGAGAAGATTTTTTAAGTTTTTCCCTATACATGTCTATGTAAAACATGTGACCCCAGGGTCACCATTTGAACAAACTTGGTAAAGGACCATAAGCTTATAATAAATGTAACATATCAAACCTCTGACTCTTGTAGTTTGCGAGAAGAAGATTTTTAAAAAAAACATCCTATATAAGTCTATGTAAAACTGTGACCCTTGGGGCGGGGACAATTTTGACCCCAGGGTCACCATTTGAACAAACTTAGTAGAGGACCATAAGCTGATGCTACATGCAATACAAGAGAGCTCTGTGGCATGTGGTTCCAGAGAAGATTTTTTTTCAGATTTTCCCAATACAAGCCTATGTAAAACTGTGACCCCCGGGATGGGGCCAAATGTGACCCCTGGGTCACCATTTGAACAAACTTGGTAGAGGACCACAAGCTTATAGCAAATGCAAAATTTTAAACCTCTGGCTCTTGCACTTTCAGAGAAGATTTTTTAAGTTTTTCCCTATACATGTCTATGTAAAACATGTGACCCCAGGGGCACCATTTGAACAAATTTGGTAAAGGACCATAAGCTTATAATAAATGTAACATATCAAACCTCTGACTCTTGTAGTTTGCGAGAAGAAGATTTTTAAAAAAAACATCCTATATAAGTCTATGTAAAACTGTGACCCTTGGGGCGGGGACAAATTTGACCCCAGGGTCACCATTTGAACAAACTTAGTAGAGGACCATAAGCTGATGCTACATGCAATACAAGAGAGCTCTGTGGCATGTGGTTCCAGAGAAGATTTTTTTTCAGATTTTCCCAATACAAGCCTATGTAAAACTGTGACCCCCGGGATGGGGCCAAATGTGACCCCTGGGTCACCATTTGAACAAACTTGGTAGAGGACCACAAGCTTATAGCAAATGCAAAATTTTAAACCTCTGGCTCTTGCAATTTCAGAGAAGAAGATTTTTTAAGTTTTTCCCTACACATGTCTATGTAAACAATGTGACCCTTGGGGCGGGGCCAAAAGTGACCCGAGGGTCACCATTTGAACAAACTTGGTAAAGGACCATAAGCTTATAGTAAATGCAAAATATCAAACCTCTGGCTGTTGTAGTTTCCGAGAAGAAGATTTTTAAAAAAAAAATCCTATATAAGTCTATGTAAAACTGTGACCCCCGGGGCGGGGACAAATTTGACCCCAGTGTCACCATTTGAACAAACTTAGTAGAGGACCATAACCTGATATTACATGTAATACATGAGAGCTCTGTGCCTTGTGGTTTCAGAGAAGAAGATTTTTTAAAGTTTTTTCCTATATGTCTATATGAAAAACATGCAAAACCTTAATATACAAACTTTGGACCCCCGGGGCATGGCCATTTTTGACCCCGGGGACTTTATTTGAACAAACTTGATAGTCCAGGCATTGGCGATCATTTTAAAAGAAAAGAAAAACTGTTGAAATCTTTCTAGCGGTTCTGGAGAAGATTTTTTAAGGTTTCGACCATATATGGTAATGGCAGCCATCTGACCTAATTTTAACGAATCTAAAAAACATTCATCTAAGGATCATCCATGTGAAGTTTGGTCAAAATTAGCCAAGCGGTTTCTGAGGAGAAGTCGTTTGAAGAAAAGTTAACGGACGACAGACACAGACGACAGACGACAGACAGACGGACGACACACCATCCCAAAAGCTCTGCTGGCCGTTGGCCAGTAGAGCTAAAAATAACATGGTCAGAAAAATAACAAATAACTCAGGAGACTTCATAATGTATATTTTTTATTTTTTATTTTTGTATAATCATATATTTGAATTTAATATATTTAAAATATAAACATGCGGATTTGCTTTTGCCATAAATAATATACAGAAATGACACCTACAAGTTACAGTGAATGTGAGAATAATAATGATGACAAAAGCTGATGTGTCGGCATAAGAAACCTGCAGTTTATTACAATCTGGGACAAAAATTGAACATATAGAGGGCCCTGTTATAATATTTTTTTTATTTCTCAAAAATATTTATTTTAAAAACTGGTTAAACTTTTAATCAAGAAAGATGTGCATTAAAACACTAGAATTAGTTCTTAGATATGTGGGGTTGGGGGAATAAGCATAGATAGATGGCAAGAATAAGCAACTGCATAAGACGTATAATAATGGCCCTACATTTATTTATGAATAAAACTAGCATCAGCAAATATTCATTAGCCCAAATATTTTTTATTGATTTTAGTGATTGGTATTATTTAAAAAAAATCTGACTACTACAGTTTATAAATCTGAGAAACATTTATTTATTTATTAACGATGCTACTAAAGCTGGATACCTCCATGTATGAAACATGATACTAACAAGTAATGGTTATTGTTCAAGTTATATTGTGAATTTTTATGAAATTTTATGAAATTTAATGCAAGAGAAGCAAAGCATAATTTTTCACAGATATCAGTAATGTGGATAAATTTATTTTTAAGTTAAGGAATTAAACTTAGGGATTTCATTGGCTAGGGGAGTATTTCAACCAACAGTGAGATAAATGGTAAAGTGTTGCTGCCCTTAGATCATAATTCTTCATATTATTCTTCATATTATTTAAAAGCCGTGTTTTTATATTAGTTAGAACTTATTTATTTTGCATCAATTGTAACGAAAGCTCTATGAACTTATTTGAATCACTGTCGATGTCTTCCTGGGTAGAACCAGTACTAAGCAATGCAGATAAAATGTCTTGCTCAGGGACACAATGCATATAGCAATGGCAGGAATCAAACCCTCGTCTTTTGGATCATGGGTTCAACACTCTACCACTAGACCAAAGCACTAGACCACAGCGCTCTGTATTTTTATATTAAATTTATATTGCGGTATTTTTGTACAAAGTCAAATATTTCGACGATGTTTAGCTATATCAGCCTTTCTGTTAAAGGGTCACATGGCAAACTTGACAATTATTTTGAGTAAATGAATAAGAAATTAAATTAATGTTTTACTATTAAAAATACTTATAATAAAATGTCATTTTGTTTAAAAAGTTGATCAAGTTGGAATAATAATTGGAATACATGTTTGTTTTAGTTTAATTGTAAATTTAGCATACTTAAAGGCAAGCATAGTAATCTTGAAATGTTTATCAAGCATTAAAATTGCCTTTTCACTTGTTAATACATTATCTTATTCATTTTAAACTTGCTTGCATATAATTAAATCCAATTGAGTTTCAAATTTTCTTCCTTATTCTACCACAGGTTTACACATATTATTGGTGCGATACAATCTGGTGTAACTGTTAGAACTGGACAAAGCGAGTTTTCCTAAAATCAAAATTGCCGTGCGTGCTTTCAACTTCCCATGCATTATAATTAACAGTAAATACAGTATTCCAGAATAATTTGTGAATGCAAGAAATTGTGTAGACTACTGTAAAGTAGTGTGACTTCACCGGTAGTAAATGATTAAGATTTAACATAATTTGTATTTGGATGTGTTTGGATGAAAAAAATCAGTATACAATGCTAGAAAATTAAGCAAGTTGTACATGATTTATTCATATAACAATGGAATGTGTAATAAGGGTAACCATGAACCAAGACAAAACATGACTATTATAATTTCTTACATTTTCCATATTAAAAGAGCATGCCAACAGACGTAAATATTGATTTTGGTTGTTACTGCCAGTGAATGAAATTATTTTTTTTCAATTTAAATACCATTAATAAGGCACATTTATTTATGCTATAGCAAAAATCTCCATTATTCCCTATATATAAATGCTATAGCAAATATCTCCATTATTCCCTACATATATATGCTATAGCAAAAATCTCCATTATTCCATATATATATATTCTATAGCAAAAATCTCCATTATTCCCTATATATAAATGCTATAGCAAAAATCTCCATTATTCCCTATATATATGCTATAGCTAAAATCTCCATTATTCCCTATATATATGTTATAGCAAAAAACTCTATTATTCCCTATACATATGCTATAGCAAAAATCTCCATTATTCCCTATATATATGCTATAGCAAAAATCTCCATTATTCCCTATATATATGCTATAGCAAATATCTCCATTTTTCCTTATATAGTATATGCTATAGCAAAAATGTCCATTGTTCCCTATATATATATATATGCTTTAGCAAAAATCTATCAAAAACACTAATGTATCTATTCTAATACTACAACTCACACGCTATGTAAACTACATCAGATTCAAAATCTTGTCTGTGAACAAATGAATGAATTTTGATTCCATGTATCCTTGCACAATCCCTCATTAATGCGTACATATAATGTGTACACAACTACACATGCAATTAAATTGAATTAGATTTTAATTGAATTAAATTGGGTTTAATGGTGCATCAATACAATGAAGGTTATATGGCATCAGACAGGGATGAATATGCCATGCTCATCGTCTATTTAAATTGAGACAAAATATGGAGAATGGTGTCTAAAGAAATATAAACCTTCTAACTTGCAGAACTGCAGTTGCTTAAAATTCGACAATAAACACCCCATGACAATGGAGCCACGTTCCCAAATTTTTAACAAGCAGGGTTATGATGTGGACCTTCACTTTCAATGAGCATGACAATAATTGACAAAATTCCTACCCCTCTGCCTCTAGCGGTATTATATTTTAAGGCATTTTTTCTTTCAGCAAATAAACGTGTGCCTGTGATTGCAGATGTAAGCAACTTCAACACTAGTAACATAATATAATACAATAATTTTGATAGAGCGTCATAAAAATATCTGACCAATCGGTGACCAGAAATAAGACATACCAATACATTCCGGTAGGAGATCAAACTCAGTCTTTATCCTTGATGTTCAACCAAGTTTACTGTTAAAATTAAGGTATCTATAGTGTGATTCTTTTAAAACCCCGCATTGTTCATCCACGTTCATGCAAATTGATTCTATATATGTATCTTTCAAATTCAAAATCTTAAAAATTATCTTTTTTACTCAGTCAAAGATTTTTATTTTACTATAGAACCTAAGGATAAAAACCGAGTAACACAAACGTTATCACCTACTTAAAATAAGATAAAATCTCAGCATCTCTGCAATAGAAAATTATGAATACAGAATGAATTCTTGGAAATCATCATGTCCAATATAACAGGCGAAGTTGCCTGTTTGTCAATACATTGTCCTGCATTTGGTTTTATCGTCGATCAGCACAAAAAGGCTATATGTGGCCAACAGGAATGAACATTCCACACTCACACTGCATTTACGATGAACAGAATTATCTTCAGAAAACCCCCGATCTCACATGAGTCAGGGGTAGAACTTATTGGTGCAACTCTATCAAAACCCTGGGCTGGTTTCAGCAATCTGGTACCCTGGGCTGGTTTCAGCAATCTGTTTTTTTATTTGCAAATGGTGTTGCAGATAAGCACCATCCACACAAATTGAGCTCAGAAACTTCTAAAGTTATATATATAACAGTGCAAACATTACATAGATGTTACACAGGTGTGAAACCACCAATTTAATAGGACTCAAATGTGGGGTTTGTAAATAGATAGGTTTTTAAGAGTGTTTCTACTGTCTCGAAGTGCTAGCTTTTATGGCGATATGGGTAGAGCGTCCGCTTCACATGCAAGGGGTCCCGAGTTCAACCCACCGAGTGCCTAAATATTTATGTGTAGCTTTTTTGGTCCGATTACATTGGTGGAGAATCCGGGTAGGAATGGTATGAGCTTATTCCCAGATGCCTAGATCATTTATAGTTTGTCTATATGTGTTGTGTGATATTTGAAGGTTTCAAATATCAGAAAAAAAAATATTGGAGATATGTAATAGGACTCAGTTCGCGTTACTAAGTATACGGTCTCGCCACAGAGCTGGCTTTTATGGCAATATCGGTAGAGCATCTGCTTCACATGCAAGGGGTCCCGAGTTCAAACCTGCCGAGTGCCTAAATATTTAGGTGTCATTTTTCCGGTCTGATTACACTATTATAAACAATATTCGAAAAAAAATTTGAAAAGTGGAGTCGAAATTGGGCATTTCTACTCTATTTCGTTGTTGTATCTTTAAGAAGTGTATTCATAGGTTTTAATGGATTATTGATGAACATTTTCCAACTTTTGGAATCTATGCATACACGTTGTTAGCATCTATCAATGAAAACAGCTGTACCATTGACCTGTTTAGTAAACAAACACAACCTTTCTCACTGATTTTGCAAGCTGAAAGACGTTTCTGCCCTTGGTGAGAGGAAGGATGATACTGTTGCTTGCAGTAGATAATCAAGGTCAGACTGACCTTATATGAAAATTATACTGCTGCATTATCCGTACTTGATTTAAAGTTGCAGTAAATCATTAATATGTGACATTTTACCATTGGTGTCAATGGTGAAAGGAATTGGTGGTTTCATACCTATATATAGATATAGATGATATAAAGGAAAATATAGATGATAAGGAAAGAAATTGGTGGTCATATACCTTTATACAGATACATATAACAGTATAAATCAGTGCAAAGATGAGCAACATACACGGCAAAAGGCACCATTTATGGTATATATATATATAAAAAAAGCAGGTGACAAAAAGCAAAACATCTTGCTAAACATCTCACAAAGATATGGTATGTTAAAAAAATGCTTATATTGGTCAACAACATATCAGCCAATGCAAGAATATAACAGTATCATATGTCATAATGAATACAATACAATATCACGTCATAATGAATACATAAAGAATATTAAATTGGTATTTTCAGATCACATCCTATATCAGGCCTGAGACCCCATATCAGCCCAAGAGTTTTAGCTGGAGGACTGATATGGGACTGATATGGGTCGATGGCCTGATACCATGTGTGATATGAAAACACATCTTTCATTCTCTTTAGCCTATACTTGCCTATAAATACATTCATTTTATATATCAATTTAGATTCAAGTTACCATAAAATACAGCTTTATTTCATGGGTAAAGTCACAGATAAACAAAATCAGCAGAAAAAATAAAATTGGTGTCGTAACTGAGAAGCCAACCATGACTACTGCAGTCACTATCCTTGAATGCTACGTTTCCTGCTCGACTGTTATATCTACTCTTTTACATGTACTCATATATAATACTGAAACCAGCCTTTCAACAGGTTATAATCTGAACGGAAATGAACGTATCGGAAAACCATTCAGCTCTTTCTCGAATACGGTTCGCTTTTCTGTTAGCCAAATTTCATGTATTTTATTGATAAATAGATTCGGAATTTCCAAATTGATATGACTTCTTTTCACCCTTTCTTTCACTCGTGAGATAGAGCTTTCTTGCCGGGTAGACGGACATGACTAGCTATGTCTGTCGTATCATATATCTAGACGGACATGACTAGCTATGTCTGTCGTATCATATATCTAGACGGACATGACTAGCTATGTCTGTCGTATCATATATCTAGACGGACATGACTAGCTATGTCTGTCGTATCATATATCTAGACGGACATGACTCGCTATGTCTGTCGTATCATATATCTAGACGGACATGACTAGCTATGTCTGTCGTATCATATATCTAGACGGACATGACTCGCTATGTCTGTCGTATCATATATCTAGACGGACATGACTCGCTATGTCTGTCGTATCATATATCTCAAAACAACGCATCTATAGGCAAGTATTGGATAAAATACAATATCACAAGTCACAATGAATACAATACAGTATTAATAATAATAAATGTTGGTATTAAAATAAAATATATACTCTTATGCTTTGAAAAATACAGATTCCCTCTTCCAGCAACAGGTTTTATACAATGTATATGGTTTTATATCATGGTGTCATAGTAGTTAATAGGACCTCTTCATTTACTAATATCGAAAAAAGTAATATCCAACATAAAACATTAAAGAGACACATGGCAATACCAAATAATTGTCAACTTATAAACCAAGACACACATTTTAATGCATGCTCTCACATGGTTTGTTAAACTACTCAATGCCGATTAGTTATTGGGGAAGTATTAAAATTCCTATCAATACCTCTGATGCCACATACATTGTTATGATGTTCTGAATGCCAAAAAACACTTTAACCATTTAGGCGTCATTTTAAATATCAGATGTAAACCAAAATGCACGTAAATGTGTTATTTAAAGTGATGCTGTGTTCCAAATATATGTTTATACAAAATGAATATCATTTTCATTTGATGTTGGGAGATGGCCATAAAATGCAAGTTATGAGAAGTTGTATTATGTTAAATCTAATGAAATTGTGTGTATCACAAACATAACAAGAGGTCAATGACCTTGAAGCTCTACTGATTGATTTTGATTTCAGGAAGTAGTCGCTACAGACTTGTTTTTTGAAAAATTATTTTTAGCCGTGGCGGCCATCTTGAATTTCCGGCCGACCTGAAATTTTGCTAGGATCAATTAGACATCAAGAGCAACATTCCTGTGAAGTTTCATGAAAATCCGTCAAGTAGTTTCACAGGAATAGTCGCTACAAGTTTTCATTATATAACTCTATGTAAACAAAGATGGCCGCTGACAACCATGTTTAACGTCGAATCAAAATAATGTTTGACTCTGATAACCATCATGTCATGCTGATCATTTTACAAAAAGTCCCATATCAATATCACTTATAGTTTTCAAGACTACTACCGCCACAAACTTCTTTTTTAAAAATCTATTTTTAGCTGTGGCGGCCATCTTGAATTTCTGGCCGATCTGAAATTTTGCTAGGATCCATTAGACATTAAGAGCAATATTCCTGTAAAGTTTCATGAAAATCTGTAAAGTAGTTTCAAAGGAGTAGTCGCTACAAGTTTTTACTATATAACTGTATGTAAACAAAGATGGCCTCTGGCAGCCATGTTTAACGTTGAATCAAAACGATTTTCGACAAGGACCAACATCATGTCATGCTGATCATTTTAGAAAAAGTCCCATATCAATATCACTTATAGTTTTCATGAAGAAGTCGCTACAAACTTGTTTTTTAAAAACCTATTTTTAGATCTGGTGGCCATCTTGGATTTCACATCAACATGAATTTTTGCTAGGATCAACTAGACTTCATGGGCAACATTTCTGTAAAGTTTCATGAAAATCCATTCAGTAGTTTCAGAGGAGAAGTCGCTACAAAAAAAAGTTTACAGACAGACGGACAGACGGACTCCGCACCACGGCATAAGCTCTGCTGATCTCTGATCAGTAGAGCTGAAAATGCATGTCAGATAAGAAATAAAACATGTCCAGCATGTTTATATTGTGTGAGTTCAAAACCTGCATCCCTTGTAATCGATGATCTTCAAGTCTCGCCCACCAGGTATTGATCTGTGGTCTCGCCCACCAGGTATTGATCTGTGACAATTTAAACCCATTGGAAATATTTCATTTCTCAAATAAATACCTCAATATTGCCATTCATTTCTTTAATTCTAATCATACTGCCACAATATAAAATGTCCATTTCAGTCCAATTATAAAGTTGGTATCATATATATTAAAACCGCGTATTATTTAAAACTAGAAGGGTGTTCCACGGAACACTAGTCGCCTGCTATGTGCTTATTTCAGAAGGACAATCGGTAAGGTTGCGGTTTAAATTTTTGTGAAACGGGACATAACTGTGCCAAAATGGAAGTCAGAGTTATTGGACATGTGTAACGACTTTACTTGAGGTAAGATGAAGATAAGTGTGAAGTTTCATGAAATAGGTCAAATACTTTGCAAGTTATGGACAAGGTTAGGTTGCAGGTTAAAGCGTTAGATTGACGGACAACAACAGACGGACGACGGACGAAGTGGTCCCTACGTGTCTGCCATTCTACGCAGGTGACATAAATAGCACTAATAATATCAAAGCTTTACTTAACTGTATTATAATGACATCAAATTGCTTCGCTTTATAGAACAATATACCTTATATCTACATTTGAAACTAAGCAAGTACATGAAACTGAGACCATTTTATTTTGAAGTCACCGACCTGTAGCTATAATGAATGAAAAAATAAACTTTATTCAAAGATATGTTTTCAAGATAAGGCCACCAAAAATGTTGCAAAATTTATTTAAGAACATCGCATGATATGAAATAGTGCTTACTTCCCGCTAACACATTTTATTAGGTTTATATTGGGACAGCAACTTCATCTCCCTCTGAGGCTGCTGACTCAATATAACCTAATATGATGTGTTAACAGTCCAGTAAAGTCAAAAGTACACAATCATGTTGCAGTTATAACTCTCTCTGCATTATAGTTACTATTGATTAATCTTATAGAGAATTCTAATACACCCGCACTATATAGCCTAGTTTAAAATATCTCGTTATGTTGAACGATATATCACCGTAATTTTTGCAACGTTAGGAGAATATGCATTGCGCATTGTAACGTATGCAACGTTAGGAGACGTTAGGAGAGTAAGCAAAGCAATGTGAAAGATTTCAGATGTGTGCGTTTTTTTCACATTTTAGGGGTATTAGAATAGAAATAGAACATCGTTTACGGTGAATTATCTATAATATATCACAGTTTGTCGTTCAATTGTAAACAATAATTTCACTCTCCCTTCGGGCTCGTGAAATTATTGTTTACAATTAAACTCCAAACCGTGATATATTAAACGATAATTCACAGTAAACGATGTTCTATTTCTTAAATATAACTTGAAAGGCCACAATTATATTTGATAAAGATCTGAAAAACAAACAAAGCTTCATCAAAAGATATGTATTCAATCAAAGGCCACAGAAGTATTTACAACCATGACTGTACAGTGCCCGCATACAAACAACTAAAACAAGTAGGTAACATGCAGTGTATGTAACATATTTAAACAGTGTATGCTCAAAACGATGCACACGTAATTCAGTGTAAAACAGCCATTTTAAATTCAATACAAATATTGAAATCATTTAATAAAGTTTATTTATTAAAAGTTGCAACACGCATGTAATTAAAGTTTTAAAGTTCTGATATGAAATCAAGGTAACTCTGCAATCTGATCTGTTGATAATTAGTTACAACATCATGTAACCCACTATGCATAAGGCTGTGAGCACACATGGAACCCCAGATTATTTTCTTTTTTGTAACCTCTTTTTGTAACCTCATTAAAATCGTTCACTTCATAACTTAAACCATCTGGGCTATTCCATTAAAACATACATGGGAACCCCGCAAGGCACTTTTGAAATTAAACACCCACCTACAGATGCAAAATTGTTTTTAAAGAACCAAATTGTGGAAAATAGGGTTCACCCTTAGATGTTTATTTAATTGCCTTCCTGGGGTCATGTTGATATTTAATGGAATAGTCATCTGTCATTACCTTCCCCACAAAGCATTCATATGTGCTCTTATTTTGATAGTAACCTGCCTCAGATAAAACAAACTGTTCTATCCATTGTAACACCTGTAACCTTTCAAGAACTTCCTTCAAATTTGGGTGGGCTAATCTTAACTAGTAAGGTTGTCATGCACAGTGTTGACCTATCTCTACCAATAACATGGCTCCAATTTATATACATATATCTTTGAACAACATGCTCATTCCATGACAGTATATCTTACAGAGAAAGACTGAACCAATTATAATAGTGCCTGACACCTCATGGTTATATAGACTAGGCTGTGGGCCACATCAGCGCTAGCTGAGGGCCATCTTTTTTGAAGACTGGTCCACCATTTGCAGCAGTTGGCTTGACTGTAAGTTGTCTGGATTTATTTCCTAGGTTACACTTCAACTGCTTGCCCACTGTGACTTGGAGCTGTTTGTGACCACTGAAATATTGAGAATGTAGTGAACGATACTGTATGTCCCATTCTCTGTGACTACTGAAATACTGAGAATGTAATGAACTATAATGTATGTCCCATTCTCTGTGACCCCTGAAATATTGAGAATGTAATGAACGATAATGTATGTCCCATGCTCTGTAACTACTGAAATATTGAGAATGTAGTGAACGATACTGTATGTCCCATTCTCTGTGACTACTGAAATACTGAGAATGTAATGAACAGTAATGTATGTCCCATTCACTGTGACTACAGAAATATTGAGAATGTAGTAAACGATACTGTATGTCCCATTCTCTGTGACTACTGAAATACTGAGAATGTAATGAACGATAATGTATGTCCCATTCTCTGTGACTACTAAAATATTGAGAATGTAGTGAACGATACTGTATGTCCCATTCTCTGTAACTACTGAAATACTGAGAATGTAATGAACGATAATGTATGTCCCATTCTCTGTGACTACTAAAATATTGAGAATGTAGTGAACGATACTGTATGTCCCATTCTCTGTGACTACTGAAATACTGAGAATGTAATGAACTATAATGTATGTCCCATTCTCTGTGACCACTGAAATATTGAGAATGTAATGAACGATAATGTATGTCCCATTCTCTGTAACTACTGAAATATTGAGAATGTAGTGAACGATACTGTATGTCCCATTCTCTGTGACTACTGAAATACTGAGAATGTAATGAACGGTAATGTATGTCCCATTCTCTGTGACTACAGAAATATTGAGAATGTAGTGAACGATACTGTATGTCCCATTCTCTGTGACTACTGAAATACTGAGAATGTAATGAACGATAATGTATGTCCCATTCTCTGTGACTACTGAAATATTGAGAATGTAGTGAACGATACTCTATGTCCCATTCTCTGTGACTACTGAAATATTGAGAATGTAATGAACGATAATGTATGTCCCATTCTCTGTGACCACTGAAATATTGAGAATGTAGTGAACGATACTGTATGTCCCATTCTCTGTGTCTACTAAAATATTGAGAATGTAATGAACGATAATGTATGTCCCATTCTCTGTGACCACTGAAATATTGAGAATGTAGTGAACGATACTGTATGTCCCATTCTCTGTGTCTACTAAAATATTGAGAATGTAATGAACGATAATGTATGTCCCATTCTCTGTGACCACTGAAATATTGAGAATGTAGTGAACGATACTGTTTGTCCCATTCTCTGTGTCTACTAAAATATTGAGAATGTAATGAACGATAATGTATGTCCCATTCTCTGTGACTACTGAAATATTGAGAAAGTAGTGAACGATACTGTATGTCCCATTCTCTGTGACTACTGAAATACTGAGAATGTAATGAACGATAATGTATGTCCCATTCTCTGTGACTACCGAAATATTGAACGATAATGTATGTCCCATTCTCTGTGACTACAGAAATATTGAGAATGTAGTGAACGATACTGTATGTCCCATTCTCTGTAACTACTGAAATATTGAGAATGTAATGAACGATAATGTATGTCCCATTCTCTGCAACTAGTGAAATATTAAGAATGTAATGAACAATAATGTATGTCCCATTCTCTGTGACTACAGAAATATTGAGAATGTAGTGAACGATAATGTATGTCCCATTCTCTGTAACTACAGAAATATTGAGAATGTAATGAATGACAATGTATGTCCCATTCTCTGCAACTAGTGAAATATTAAGAATGTAATGAACAATAATGTACGTCCCATTCTCTGCAACTATGAAAATACTGAGAATGTCATGAATAATAATGTATGTCCCATTCTCTGTGACTACTGAAATATTGAGAATGTAAGGTACGATAATGCATGTCCTGTGACTACCAAAATATTGAGAATGTACATAATGAATAACAAGAGGCCCAAGAGGGCCTGTGGACGCTCTACTGGCTAAAACAGCTCTTATAGATTTAGATAGATATAGCTAGATATAGCTCTCTTCTCCTATAGATTTAACAAAGGAAAATACAATATAGCATTTTTCAACAAATCAAGGGCCATAACTCTGTTATTACTAACAAGATCTAGCTGTTTTTCGAAATTGTCCAAGATTTCATTGATATACCCCGCTTTGCACAACTAGACATCATTCTGAGGCTTCCTGCCAAATTTCGTAGAAATCCAACAAGCCATTTAAGAGGAGTAGTGCCGACAAGAAATTTAAAATAGAAATGTCAAAGGGCCATAACTCCGTCAAAAATCAGCAAACTGGAACAAAAGCGTGATATGCACAACTAGACATCTTACCGATGCTTCCTGCCAAGTTTCGTCGGAATTCAATGAGGCATTTAGGATGAGTAGCGCCTACAAGAACTTTTAAAGTAAGTGTCAAGTAATTAAAAAGATAATGAAAAAAAGAAAAAAGAAAATATTAAAAACTCGAATCAATCAAAAAAACAAGAGGCCCAAGAGGGCCTGTGGACGCTCTACTGGCTCAAGATAAAGTTTATGTATTTATAGGGGCCATAAGTCTTTCAAACATCATTCAACAAGAACATGGCAATGACAGGTGCAACTAGGCTTAGTACTGATCATCCTCGCCAAGATTCACTGAAATCTGGCAAATAGTTTAGAAGAGACTAATCAGGACAAAGTTTGTGTATTAAAACATTTAAAGGGTCACAACTCTGCCAAAAATCATTCAACCGAAATATGGCGATGGTATGCATAACCAGGCTTGATACTGATCATCCTTGTCAAGTTTGTTTGTATCCAGCCAGGGGTTCAGGAGAACTAGCCCAGGGGGCACTCCTCAGTTTCGCATGAATGTCCATGGTGTAAATCAGAAAGAAATCAACTAAGCATCTTTTAGGTCCATGGATGGTCTTTATAATAATTATGAAGCACATGTTTGATGTTTTTTTCAGTTTTGATTACTTCTAAGTTTATTTTGGTGTATTGCATTCTTTGGGTTTTTTGGAGGCTATAAATAGAAAAATGTGAACCAATCAAAAACTTCCTAAAAGTAGTTAAAATGGCTGATTTTCACTGACGAGGAGATCAGCATCGAATAACTTTTTAAAATGCCGGACTAGGTATGTAAAATTTAGCATTTCCTGATATGCAAGAGCATTATGAGTGCAGACATGACACTGATATGTGTAGGAAATTTTTTTATTTTTATTTATTGACATTTGAAATATTGCTAAAATTGCATTTTTATCATGTTTTAAGGGGTGGGGTAATCTTAAAGAAATGGGACTAAAGTTGTACAGAAAATGCTTTTTGATACTTTTATTTGGTATGGAAACATGGGTAATTTTATTGTCTTCTAAGAAATGTATGACACAATGATGATGTGATTTATTTTTGCTCAAGGATTCAGGCTAAGAGCTTGTCATGGGTTTGATCATTGAGAAATGTACATTAAACTGTGGAGTGCCCCCCCAGATAAAAATTGTGGTATCAAAATCATTTAAAGGGCCATAACTCTGCCAAATATCTGTAAACCGAAACATGACGATGACATGCACAACTAGGCTTGGTGCTGATCATCCCTGCAAAGTTTCATTGAAATCTGGCGAGCGGTTCAGGAGAAGTAGATCAGAACAAAGTTTGTGTATTAAAACCTTTAAAGGGCCATAACTCCGCCAAAAATCATTCAACCGGAACACGGCTATGATTTGCACAAATGGACATAGAATTGATCATCCCTAAAAAGTTTTGTTTAATCCGGCCAGGGGTTCAAGAGAACTAGTCAGAACAAAGTTTGTGTATTAAAACATTTAAAGGGCTATAACTTCGCCAAAATCATTCAAGTGGAACACGGTGACTATGTACAACTAGGCTTGGTACTGATCATCCCTGCAAAGTTTCAATGAAATCCGGCCAAATGAAGGCCCTTTCATTTTAATGAGGCCAAGATATAGCATATTTCAGAAATTCAAGGGCCATGACTCCGATGTAAATGGTCCAATCTGAATGTTTTTCGAACTTGTCCAAGCTTTCATTGATATTAACAATCTGGTAAAGTTTCTTAAAGATCGGATGAAAGATGCCTTATCGTCTTAACAAGGCTATATATAGGATTTTAACTAAATCAAGGGCCATAACTCCACTGTTACTGGTCCGATCTGGCTGGTTTTCGAACTTGACCGAGCTGTCATTGATATTAACAGTCTAGTAATAAAGTTTCATAAAGATCGCATGAAAAATGAAGGCCCTATCGTCTTAACGAGGCAAAGTATAGCATTTTTAACTAAATCAAGGGCCATAACTCATCTGTTACTGGTCCGATCTGGCTGGTTTTCGAAATTGTCTGAGCTGTCATTGATATAAACAATCAAGTAAAGTTTTGTAAAGATCAGATGAAAGATGAAGGCCCTATCAAATTAACGAGGCAAAATATAGCATTTTTAACTTAATCAAGGGCCATAACTCATCTGTTACTGGTCCGATCTGGCTGTTTTTCAAAATTGTCTGAGCTGTCATTGGTATAAACAATCAGGTAAAGTTGTGTAAAAATCAGATGAAAGATGAAGGCCCTATCGAATTAACGAGGCAAAATATAGCATTTTTAACTAAATCAAGGGCCATAACTCTGCTGTTACTGGTCCGATCTGGCTGATCTTCGAAATGTCCGAGCTTTCATTTATATAAACAATCTGGTAAAGTTTGGTAAAGATCGAATGAAAGATAAAGGCCCTATAGTCTTAACGAGGCAAAATATAGCAATTTTAACTTAATCAATGCCATAACTCCGCTGTTAATGGTCCGATCCAGCTAGTTTTCGAACTTGTCCTAGCTCTCATTTATATAAACAATCTGGTAAAGTTTGGTAAAGATTGGATGAAAGATGAAGGGCCTATCATCTTAATGAGGCAAAATATAGCAATTTTAACTAAATCAAGGGCAATAACTCCGTTGTTAATGATCCAATCTAGCTGGTTTTCGCAACTGTCTGAACTGTCATTGATAGTAACAATCTGTGCAAGTTTGGTAAAAATCAAATAATAAATGAAGGTGCTAGAGCGTTCACAAGGCTTAATATGGCATTTTTTCAGCAAAACAAGGGCCATAACTCCGGTGAAATTATTTCGATCTTGGCGGTTTTCGAACTTGTACGAGCTTTCATTGATATAAAGACACTGGCAAAGTTAAGTAAAGGTCCGATTAATATTCAAGGCCCTAGAGTGTTCACAAGGCAGAAAATAGCATTTTTCAGAAAAAAACAAGGGCCATAACTCCAGTGTTACTCATCCGATTTAGCTGGTTTTCGAATTTGTTTGAGCTTACATTAATATTAACAATCTGTGCAAGTTTGGTAAAGATCAAATAATAAATTAATGTGCTAGAGTGTTCACAAGGCAGAAAATGGCAATTTTCAGAAAAAACAAGGGCCATAACTCCGGTGTTACTGATCCGATTTGGCTGGTTTTCGAACTTGTTCGAGCTTTCATTGATATTAACAATCTTTGCAAGTTTGGTAAAGATCAAATAATAAATGAAGGTGCTAGAGTGTTCACAAGGCTTAATATGGCATTTTTCAGCAAACAAGGGCCATAACTCCGGTGAAATTTATCCGATCCGGCTGGTTTTCGAACTTGTCCGAGCTTTCATTGATATAAAGACACTGGCAAAGTTTCGTAAAGATTCGATTAATAATAAAGGCCCTAGAGTGTTCACAAGGCAAAAGTTAACAGACGGACGGACAGACGACGGACGACGGACGACGGACAACTCGCCATCCCATAAGCTCTGCTGGCCTTCGGCCAGTAGAGCTAAAAATGAAAAAAGAAAAGAAAAATAATAAAAAAATAATAATATTGAAACAATTTAAAAAAAAAAATTTAAAAAAGAAAATTTAAATTTAAAAAAAAATATATCAAAAACAAAAGAAAATTTAAAAAAAACACAAAAAAACTGTTACCCACGGGGCGCGTCCAAATTTGACACCAGGGTCACCATTTGAACAAACTTAGAGGACCACAGCTGATGCTACATGTAATACATGAGAGCTCTGTGCCATCTGGTTCCAGAGAAGAATTTTTTCAGTTTTTGCCTTTACAAGCGTATGTAAAACTGTGACCCCCGGGTCACCATTTGAACAAACTTGGTAGAGGACCACAAGCTTATAGCAAATGCAAAATATTAAACCTCTGGCTCTTGCAGTTTCAGAGAAGAAGAATATTTCACTAGTTGCAGAGAATGGTAATGAATGATAATGTATGTCCCATTCTCTGTGACTACTGAAGTATTGAGGATGTAATGAACGATACTGTATGTCCCATTCTCTGTGACTACTGAAATATTGAGAATGTAATGAACGATAATGTACATCACATTCTCTGTGACTACTACAATACAGAGAATGTAATGAACGATAATGTATGTCCCATTCTCTGTGACCACTGAAATATTGAGAATGTAGTGAACGATACTGTATGTCCCATTCTCTGTGTCTACTGAAATATTGAGAATGTAATGAACGATAATGTATGTCCCATTCTCTGTGACCACTGAAATATTGAGAATGTAGTGAACGATACTGTATGTCCCATTCTCTGTGTCTACTGAAATACTGAGAATGTAATGAACGATAATGTATGTCCCATTCTCTGTAACTACTGAAATATTGAGAATGTAATGAACGATAATGTATGTCCCATTCTCTGTAACTACTGAAATATTGAGAATGTAATGAACGATAATGTATGTCCCATTCTCTGTGACTACTGAAATATTGAGAATGTAATGAACGATAATGTATGTCCCATTCTTCGTGACTACCGAAATATTGAGAATGTAATGAACGATAATGTATGTCCCATTCTCTGTAACTACGGAAATATTGAGAATGTAATGAACGATAATGTATGTCCCATTCTCTGTGACTACTAAAATATTGAGAATGTAATGAACGATAATGTATGTCCCATTCTCTGTGACTACTAAAATATTGAGAATGTAATGAACGATAATGTATGTCCCATTCTCTGTAACTACTGAAATATTGAGAATGTCATGAACGATAATGTATGCTCCATTCTCTGTGACTAGTGAAATACTAAGAGGGAACAAGAATGAGATAGTGTCTCTTCACACAAGTGATTATCAGGGACCATTCTCTTCCGACTACTGAAATTTTGAGAATGTAATGAACGATAATGTATGCTCCATTCTCTGTGACTAGTGAAATACCCAGAGGGAACAAGAATGATTACAAGTGATTATCAGGGACTTCTCCAATATCAGAAGGCAGTGTTTTTACCCAAAATATATACCGTATTTTACCTTGTATAGTACGCAGTTTTTTTACCACTTTTACGGTTTCCGAAAGGTGGGTGCGTACAATATAAGGAAACAATAAAAAGAACTTTTTTTTTCTTGCAGAAAATCGATGTCTGGGAAGAAAAAAACCTTGACGACGAACAGACATCGAGACAGAAAATTGTGAATACCGAAAATACACACATTTTTCGTAATTTACTCGCTTCATATAAGTAATATATTGACTTAATTCGAATTATAAATGAATAAAGTGTATTATGATGCTTGTTTTTGTATAAATGTTTGCATGTTTGTTGTAAAACTTCAATAAATTGTGTGAAAAATCGTCCCTCGGTTTGTTGTTTATATCGCGTGACGTAATATCACGTGACTTCCAGCTGTTTAGACTGGTACATGTAGTATTGTTACAGTTCTATTCTATTCTAATATTTATAGGATTTTATTTAATATTTTATAAAAAATTAATGAAGTTTTTGCTTTATTTTGAAAGACATATATTTTAGACGGCGTAGAAAGGCAGAATCACCCTACTTTGAAATGGCAATTATTCAATAATGCTTGTGAAAACAGGCTTACCGGTACACAGTGTATTAGGCAGAAATTTAAGAACTGGGTGTGCTAATATGCAAACCGGGTGTGCAAAATAATTTGCTAACACGTGCTACGCGCCTATTCACGACAAGTGGGTGTCTCTGGGGTAATTTATTTTCACAGATAAAGGTGCATTTTAGATAATATTTCCTCTATAAATGTATATAAACATAACAATATCGAGAAAGTAAAAGTTTGGAAGTGCTGTTTAGCAAAAAAAAATATAAATAAATAAATAAATTACCCCACCCACTCCTCCAAATATTGGCCGCGATTTTTCAGAAACGGCCGTGCAAAAGACGGCTGCACGGTTGGCTGGCTAATAAACTGCCGGTACACATTTGATGATTGATTATTGGGCCAAACAACATCGCACCTCGGCTGCAGTATAGACACACTTTAAACACGGGTAAAATGGGTTATTATATTTCTATAATCCTTTGAAGTTGCCGCAAGTGGCGACTATTTCTGAGGATGCACTTTGACACGTCGTGTGACCTTTACCAGATTTAGCCACGGGGTACAGGTAACTGATCACGCGTTACACGTATGATTACACTTATGATAAGCACTGGTTCCCGTGAATACACAATATTGGTATAATCGGCGTAATGGATCGCGGTAACCAACGACTTTGTTTGTTTTAGGTCTGTGGTTTTAGTAGATGTAATTATCGGATTACGGACAATAATCTGCGGCATTATAATCGGCTCTTTGATGAGTTGATGAGATGATACAAGATAGGTACTCCCCTGAAGATTGGCAATTAATGATTGAAGTAATTATATTGTTCCGGTGTTGTTTTCTTTTGTACGCTAATTTTCACGATCGTGATTTTTTTTTTTTAATTTTTTTAACCTTTTATTTTCGTCGAATGGTTCATCTAGGAAAACTAATATTTTGATGCGTATTATACACGGAAACAACTTTTTTACCCCAGTTTTGACCTCCGAGAAGGGGGTGCGTACTATACACGGGTGCATACTATACAAGGTAAAATACGGTATCTGGCGAAATTCGACCCCATTCCCCGCTCGAAATAAAAAAACAAACCCTTTTTAGAAAAACATTTCCGCAAAAAACAACAACAAAAAAACTTGTTTTTTTTTTATTTTTAAATGTTGTTTATTAGTTGACCATCAAACATGTTCTTGATGTATAAAATACTGCAACTTAAAACATAAAAAAAAACTACTATCTTTCTTCTTTATTTTAACATTGTTGTAATTTCCCCTTTTTCAAATTCACGTCAAATTTCCCCCACTATAAAGGGTCCGACCCCCTTTTCCCAAAAGCGACAAATATACCAGTCCCCCCACATTTCCCACCCTACCGTTTGAGTAAAGATTGGTAATGGTGGGCTTGACCTTTGACCTACTGACCTCAAAACCAATATGGGCCATTTTTACATCACAGGCAGTCCACCTATTAAGTTTCATGAGATTTGCTTCAGGGTTAGAGGAGTTTTGGAGCGGACAAGGTTTTTCATTATCGGGTGCCGTTGACCTTGGACTACTGATCTCAGAATCAATAGAGGTCGTCCTCCCACCACAGGCAGTTCACCTATGAAGTTTCATGAGATTTGCCTCAGGGGGAGTGGAGTTGTGGTGCAATGTTTTCATTATTGGGTCCCAGTGACCTTGACCTTTGACCTACTGACCTCAAAATCAATATGGGTCATCCTCTAATCACAGGCAGTCCACCTATGAAGGTTTATGAGATTTGCTTCAGTGGGAGAGGAGTTATGGAGCGGACAAGGTTGCGTCTACAGACAGACAAACAGACAGACAAACAGACAAACGGCTTGACGGAAGGTCAGGGGTGAAACCAGTATACTCCTCTAAGCTTCATTTAGCGAGGGTATAAACACTGGAAAAGGTTCTTTACAAGAGTGATTATCAGAGATTTCCCCAATATCAGATAGACTACACAAAATTCCGTAACAAATCTACAATTTATCTGTAGAACATCAGTGTACAGCACAAAATGTTAGCTCTAACAAAGTCACAGATGTTAAATTGAATTGGATTTTTAGTCGTGCCAACAGCTAAGATTATACGGTGACTTTCCAGCTTTCACTGGTGGAGGAAGACCCTAGGTGCCCATAGGGCAATTTTCATGCACGAGCAGGCACCTGGATAGAACCGAAGTTCTGCAAGCCAGCTCGATAGCTTCCTCACATAAAGATTCCTGGTCCCATGTGGGTTCAACCCACAATGGTAAGGGGTAAGTGATTTCAAGTCAGAGACTCGAACCACACGGCCACGGATGCCCCGTCACAGAATGTTTACAATATTTCAGCTTAATAACTGTTAATCAAGTTATGATATATTACCTCTGCCACTGCCTACAGAGAGTCCCGACCAGTTCCCCTATCCTCTCCTCATGACTAGGCGTGTGTAGGCACACCACGAGGTCGTTACCGTCAGTCAGGTGGAATATGATCAGTTGATCACTCTCCGACGTCACACTGACACCCGACACCTGTAATACGGAGAAATAGACAATTACAAGTAACCGCGATGTTGTTACAATCAGTCACGTGGAATATGATGGGCTCATCTCTCTCTGATATCACAGTTACACCTGACCCATGAAATATGATCACTCTCGGACATCAATCTAATGCTTGACAAATGAACAAAGAAAATAATCACAGTTCAAAGTGCCAGGAGGGAAATCAATTTGATTCTTGACAACTGAAATAAATGTAGATGTATGCTGCGGTATTTATGGAGTTATTTCAGAAATAGAATCTTACATTCATGCCTGTATGATGCGAGGTTTTGTACGATGCGAGGTTTTGTACAATGCGAGGCTCAGCAAAGCAACATATCAATTTTATCCAAAGATTAGTTTGTTTGAAAGGTGTTTACATCATTTTAGCACAGTTTAAGACATAAATAACGGTCATTTTTTTGTGGTAAAGGTAAACCACTCCATTTTTCCGGGTACACCCAGTACTGAATATCTCTTGCCATTCGTAAGAATCTTCACTTTCTCACTTGACAAGTCAAGCTCCCAGTGGGATTCAAACCAACAGAAGTGATAAGAGTTTTAGAAGCAGCGTCTTTACTATCTTGGCCACGGAGGAGCTATCCAACGATTTTAATATATTCTGGCATGCATGTAAGATCCTTTGTATAACTCTTGCGTGAACAATTATGAATGTGTAACCACTGATTTATGTTCAATGTATGTACATATACCTCTTGAAATGGAATGATAGCTCTCATGGTCTTGTATTTCTTTTTGGGGTCCAGTTTGTAGATCCCTTTGTCTGTAATCAGAATGGCACGGTCTGCACACTGATTGTGTTTGTTCACCTGGAAACATAGAATGAAACATGAAAGAATTATAGGGATATCAAAAACATTATCGTTTATTGCTGTTGCTGTGTCAGGTTTAAATATTGCCTGGTGGGCAACAGTTAAGATTCGAATCCCTGTATCTTTTAATCTAGCTGTGAGAATCATAGCATTTATGGTTTTATATTCTTCACCTCACTGGAGTCGTGCCACATACCTACCCATATTTTCTATAGGCAGAATATAAAGACAGCCGCCAGAAAAGCAACAACTACGTCTCCTTCTTTCTTCGAAAAAGGCGATACAAAAACAACAAAAAGCTACAATATATTTCATAGACCAACATTAATTATTATTATATTTGCTCAAATGAAAAAAATTACCTTTTTACAGTAGGATGAAAATAAGGTTCTGGAAAATCCATCAGTTTGCTTCAGCGCACTGACTTTGGTAACAAAGTCCACCGTGCTAGGATTGTCTTTTGACTAAAGGAGGGAAGAAAACTTGATATTATGAGGGATTTATAAAACATTCAACAAATTCTGCTTTAATAACTGTCAGTAGCATAGCTACCTATTAGGTCAAAAGACCTGCACATAATTTTCACATGCATGATTGAAAAATATAACAATAAAATAATAGTGTATAAATTTGTTGAATTTTGAATTGTGATTTTGCTTAAATTTATATCTAAATATACGCCAAAATGCACCAGAAATGTCCGACGTATTCAAAATATTCCGGGGAAGCATGCTCGGACCCCACTAGAAATAGTCGAGGTTGCACATCAAAGCAGGTCTAGGTAAGACCCTGACTATATAGTTACCATTATGCAAACATTTGAACTATGGTTTTGTATTCTGCTCCTACATGTATATGCATATGTTAATGAATTTCACGACATTTTTGTCATAATCATTCTCCTTCAAAAAATAACTAGAACATAAATAATAAAATAGTTATGAAAGTATTTAGAAACATGCAACCCTTTGCTTCAATGAATTTTCGCAACTGAATATGGAAATATTATTAAAATATGATGTATTTAGTTCCACCTAATCTTCCAGTGGTAATGTAGATCGCTTGTTTTTCATATTTAGATGTTTTCAAATATAGAATCTATAAATGGTACCACGCGGATTAAGACTTTTCAGCAGTGTTCCCGCGACCATTTTTCAGTTATAGACGGAAATCGCCGCGATTTTACTGCGGATTGTCACAGGAAAATATCACCTGCATTCCCTGTAACCGTCAAAATCACCATGATTGGAAAATGCAATGTCAAAGAAACAGATCAAAGTGTTTCTCGGTGCTAAGTTTGTGGCGAATCGCAGGGAAGTTCCAACAGACAAAACATTGTTTATAAAATAATATTTGACGTGTTTTAAAATGTACATGTTCCCAATATTGACCTGACTAAACCAGATGGGTTTACCTTACCGCAATGAACTAAAAAAAGTCATCAAAAATGTGCAAAAAAATCGACAAAAGTATCTACAGTCCAGGTTACATTTTTTCTTAGATAAGTATACGTTAGCATTAAAGCTACCTTATAAAGTTGTGCTTTTATATTCGAAATAAACACGTGTCTACTATCCATAGCGTCGAACAAATACATGTACATTGTACCAGGCAAATACTCACAAGGCTTTAGTACACGTTGCTACGTTCGGCAAATACTCACAAGGCTTTAGTACACGTTGCTACGTTCGTTGCTAACAGCCAGGTGATGTGATGACTCGCCTGTACTGAGTTCACAAAGGAATGAACTACACACATTTGTGTTACATGTACAGAACACAAGCACGTTCAAATGAACAGGTACCCATATGTATGTAGATCTATGTTATTATGGAATGTGGCTGGATGTAGATTTAGGTTAATTTGCGTGTTTTTGTTTTTGTAATTCAACGACAAAAAAATGTTGCTCGCCAAAAATAATGTATTTACAATATAAGGTAAGTTCTTCTATTTATAGAAATTATGCAAAAATATTTAGATTTTCCTTGGTTGTTGAGATATTCAAGTTCTAAGTTCACCTATAAACAACTTTAATAATGCAGCTTTTTTAATCCGTTCAGGATTGTTATCCAATCTTCGAAGATCGCTTATTTTATTAATCTTTGTGTTGGACATAATTATTGACGAAGTTTGGTAAAATGTTTGTGATACAAACCGGCCCATACAAACTATACAAGATAAAACAATAAACAATTTGAATTTACTGGATTAATAGTGAAATGGCGAATGCTGATTTCCCAGGTGCTGTTTCCAGAGATCTATTAAGTAATGGTTTTATATTTTGTTTCTGCTGTTTACAACGATATTGGCAAAATAAAACATGAAATGTTACAGTAAACACATTTGTTTTCAAACAATTATTTCGCAATTAAAAATGAAAACTATGAACATCAAGTCAGTTAAATCGCTGTGAAACCCCGGCGAGTTCTCACTGGGTTTCACCATGATGACCGAGAATCCCCATATTTTAATCGCGGTGGATAAAATTAACAATCACCGCGTTGCGTGACATTTCACAAAATTGCGGACGCAAAATTGGCACGTCTGTGGTGGAATAAAATCGCCGCGATGAGTGTGAATTGTCGTAATCCGCGTGGTACCATCTGTACAACTGCTACAAAACCAGTCATTCTAAAGTCATATTATGACAAACATTAATAATAACTGGCTGGCTAAGATTTTAAGATCTGCTGTTTGATGCTAAGTCATGGAAAGGACTCTGATGGTTACATTCCGAGTATTGAAGTAGATTTAGTATACCATGGCAAGATAATTCCCCTCCCACTTTCTCTGCATGCCCCACTGTGGTCTCTGATTGCGTAAGGCAGTATGTGCTGTACACTTCAGCTGCAGACTCGGCCATGCCTCTCTAGGAACCTTTCTCAAAATCATGTTGGCTCGCCATCTATAAGAATTTGAAAATAACAAATGAAACAAATAGTGGGTTTCAGCTTAAATGCATTAATAAAATGTTCATGCAAAATGCACCTTCATCAAAGAATAAATTGTTTTTTACGGCACCTCAGTGCATGAATAGGTCATGTTGTGCTTAAATACCTACTAAAAAGAAATGGTCAATTATTAAAAATTATGCTAAGATTTAAGGTAAAATTATCTACAAATAAGGAATAAAATGGTACCTTCACCAACATTTGTAGTTTTAATCTATGAGGTACAAAGGACTAACTGTTGTTTATTTCTACAAAAGGACAGTATATGCTATATATTGTCTTATTCCCTGTCTGCTCCTCCAACATGTTTGCATATGTTGTAACTCAATATTTGTTTGGTTTGAATGGGCTTTAAGTCATTTTTATCACATGATAGGCCATAATTATATGACGGTCAAATCTTTTTCGGTCGAGGCAGACAACCCCATTATTCCTGGGTTGAACCAGTACTGTACCTTCCACCATCCGTAAAAAAATGACATCCCAGTGGGATCTGAACCAACAGCGGTGAGGTGAGAAATTTTTAGAAGCAGCACTTCAAGTATCCTGGCCATGAAGGCGCTTTGTTACTTAAGAGATGGTGCACTTTAGCAGAATGACCTAAATGCATGATGTGAATCTTCATTCAATCATACATTCTGAAAATATTATAATGGCATCACAAGCATTGCAAATTGCAAGAGCAATATGAATGGTATATCTAACCTATTATGAGATTTCCTCAACTCCCCTACCCATTCTGACAGTACTTTAGGGGGTGTCGGCCATTGTATACTCTTTCCATAGTCCTTCATGGTCCTTACATTCCTGAAATAACAGTAAATAGAGGGTGATCAACAAGTAAGGTAATCACAAATATAGTTACATACAAGTCTGCAGGGATCAACAAACAACACATAGTTTATACGTACCAGTCTGCAGGGATCAACAAACAACACATATTTTATACATACCAGTCTGCAGGGATCAACAAACAACATATAGTTTATACATACCAGTCTGCAGGGATCAACAAACAACATGTAGTTACATACCAGTCTGCAGGGATCAACAAACAACATATAGTTACATACCAGTATGCAGGGATCAACAAACAACATATAGTCACATACCAGTCTGCAGGGATCAACAAACAACATATAGTTACATACCAGTCTGCAGGGATCAACAAACAACATATAGTTACATACCAGTCTGCAGGGATCAACAAACAACATATAGTTACATACCAATCTGCAGGGATCAACAAACAACATATAGTTACCAGTCTGCAGGGATCAACAAACAACATATAGTTACCAGTCTGCAGGGATCAACAAACAACATATAGTTACATACCAGTCTGCAGGGATCAACAAACATATAGTTACATACCAGTCTGCAGGGATCAACAAACAACATATAGTTACATACCAGTCTGCAGGGATCAACAAACAATATATAGTTACATACCAGTCTGCTGGGATCAACAAACAACATATAGTAACATACCAGTCTGCAGGGATCAACAAACAACATACAGTTACCAGTCTGCAGGGATCAACAAACAACAAATCAATCTGAATAGTGTTTGACGTCATGTTTAGATAATGTTAGGCCATATATGACGGTCGTTCAGTTTGTGGTGTAGGCAGACCACCGTATCAGAATACGAATAGACACTTTCTCACTTGACAAATTGAGCTCACAGTGGGATTCGAACCCACAGCGATGAGGCGAAGAAGTTTTAAACGCCGCGTCTTTACTACCAAGGCCACGGTTGCGCTATTATAACAACTTATCAAATCAAAATAATTAACAACACCGAAGCATTGTGGTGTAGTGGTTATAGCGTCTGCCTTGCATTCGGGAGGTCGTGGGTTCGAGTCCCCTGACCGCGTCATACCAAAGACTGTGGAAATGGAGTAGTCACTTGTAACCCTTGCCTGACGAGCAAATAATGGGTAGTGCTACGACTGATTGATCTGTGTCAGAATAATGTGACTGGGTGGGTGGGGGTATCATGTCTACTACGGCGTGGCAGCACTATAAAGAAACCATTGAGTTCGCTGCTTCAAGTAGTCATATCATCACATCACACAACAACACACACATAAAAGTCCAGACATTGTGCCTATAATCGTCGGGTAGGACACCTGTCCTAGTTGGAGGGACTATAATCCTTAGAAATACACACACAAATCATTAACAACAAATATACATTTAAAACTTTGTCATGCCATGACTAAACAATGAAGTTGGCAGATCAGAATTTGCAGGTTTTGGGAAGGATTATTAAAGACATTTTATGATAATTTCCAACCTTAACAGAGATAATACAGACTTAGATAACTACTGGTCATTAATAGTTAGTTAAATCTGTCACACTGAAACTCTCCAACAAACGTCGGATATCGGACTCATGCCTCCACTAAATGCAAAACTTTCAAGTATGTGACCTTGACCTTGTGGTCATGCAGATGATCAGAAATATGATGGAATTTTTTTTTTATGACCTTAGTAATCAACAAATAAAATAAGCATTTTGAGAATATGAGCAAAAACAATGGACAGACTAACAAACGGACGGTCGGACAAGGCCAAAATAGTATAGCCATCACCACTTTTGGCTGGGACATAAACATAGTTTTTATATTTGGAATAATAATGTACATTAGCAAGAACTTATATTAATTGAATGTTGTTTAACGGCTCATCAACACAGTATATGTTATTTAGAGCCGCCCCAGGGAGAGGGGAAGGATACATAGGAATCCAGGAACCGTGCCCTACTCTTATTATCAAATAGATTCCTATGGTTCTTTTAACATGCTCGGAGGATAGACCGATACACAGGACCGGCGGTTTATGGCCCCATCCGACAGACGAGGCTAAGGGAAAGTGTTTTGCCCAAGAACACACAGACGAAACTCGGTGGCACCCCGGAGGATTGAACCCGGGGCCTCCGGTTACAAATCCGCCGTGCTACCACCTGCGCCTTGCCAGCCTTATATCAAGTAAATACGCAGAAAATACACAGAAAACATTTGAGATGGTCCAGCACAAAATGTTATGCTGATGCCCTTTTTGAGTAAAAAGCAGTATATTTCAAGTATGACACATTCTCAAACTATCAATCTTAAAGGGACAACAGGAATTAGGAGGTCTGTAACACATTTTCACACATCAACTCAAATAAAATCTCTACAATGTAGATTCTTCGTCTTTACTTCCCCTTTGATTATTAAAGCTGTTTTAAATACAATTAATTTAAACAATTTCAAGAAAAACAGATTGATTGAACTGGCACTTACTTGAATAGTGTGATGACCTTACTGATATATGACCGCAGTTTGTATCGCCTGAAGCGTGACATGATGTAGTATATGGCCCTCATCTTCTTGGCCTTTCTTCTCGCGTTGCCTCCCCTCCACATCTGACACAGAAATACACTTGGTAAATAGCTTCTTCTAGCACTTGTTAAACATGATACTTAACATATGACACATGATACACAACACATGATACTTAACACATGACACATGATACATACCACATGATACTTAACACATGACACATGATACATAACACATAATACATATACAAACGATGCATACATAATACATAACAATTAATATATGATACATACCACATTATACATACCACATGATACACAACACATAATACATAACACATATACAAATGATACATAACACAAATACATAACACATGATATGCGATACATAACAAATAATACACAGCACATAACACATAATACAATACACAACACGTAACACAGTTTCACATGATACATGAGATATTAATGATACATGACAATAAGACATAAGACATATTACATGACACATGATATGACACACATGGCAAATAGCATATGATACATGACAAATAATACATATCACATATTACACAACACATAATATGACACACATGACACATAGCATGTGATACATGAGAATAATATATAACACATATTACATGACACATGATATGACACACATGGCACATAGCATGTGATACATGACAATATTACATATCACATATTACATGACACATGATATGACACATGATATGACACACATGGCACATATCATGTGATACATGACAAATAATACATATCACATATTACATGACACATGATATGACACTCATGGCACATAGCATGTGATACATGACAAATAATACATATCACATATTACATGACACATGATATGACACACATGGCACATAGCATATGAATCATGACAATAATACATATCACATATTACATGACACATATACAAAATGATACATAACACTAATACATAACACATATTACATGACACATGATATGACACACATGGCACATAGCATGTGATACATGACAAATAAAACATATCACATATTACATGACACATGATATGACACACATGGCACATAGCATGTGATACATGACAAATAATACATATCACATATTACATGACACATGATATGACACTCATGGCACATAGCATGTGATACATGATAAATAATACATATCACATATTACATGACACATGATATGACACACATGGCACATAGCATATGAATCATGACAATAATACATATCACATATTACATGACACATATACAAATGATACATAACACTAATACATAACACATATTACATGACACATGATATGACACTCTTGGCACATAGCATGTGATACATGACAAATAATACATATCACATATTACATGACACATATACAAATGATACATAACACTAATACATAACACATATTACATGACACATAATATGACACACATGGCACATAGCATGTGATACATGACAATAATACAGAACACATATTACATCACACGACACACATGGCATATAGCATGTGATACATGACAATAAATATGTAACACATATTACATGACACATGGCACATACGAGAGGTGTTCAACTTATAATGTAACACTTTCATTTTGTACCTGATTCAAACATCTTGACATTCTCGCCGAATATGTTCATTTTAATGTCAAGTCTAATGTTTCTTTCGATATAAAACATTATGACATGAACTATTTATTATGTGATTCCTAATTTTGCTGCATACATATTTTTGTAAAATGGTAAAGAATGACATTTTGAAGCAATTAATTAAATATCTTCAATTATAAAAAGTAACGGCAAAACAAATTTAAAAACAAATGCTTTTAATTTGTTAAGGTAATAGTAGTATGATATATTAAATCTATAAAAACTTCTAGTTCGAAACATCAGCTCCAGGCGTTGTTATTTTGCCCTCCTTTATAAAACAAGAAGTCAATGACCTTAAAGCTCTATTGATTGATTTTGATTTCAGGAAGTAGTCGCTACAGACTTGTTTTTCGAAAAATTATTTTTAGCCGTGGCGGCCATCTTGAATTTTCGGCCGACCTGAAATTTTGCTAGGATCAATTAGACTCCAAGAGCAACATTCCTGTGAAGTTTCATGAAAATCCGTCAAATAGTTTCAGAGGAGTAGTCGCTACAAGTTTTCATTATATAACTCTATGTAAACAAAGATGGCCGCTGACAGCCATGTTTAACATCGAATCAAAACGATATTTGACAAGGACCAACATCATATCATGCTGATCATTTTAGAAAAAGTCCCATATCAATATCACTTATAGTTTTCAAGAAGTAGTCGCTACAAACTTGTATTTTGAAAATATATTTTTAGCCATGGCGGCCATCTTGAATTTCCGGCCGACTTGAAATTTTGCTAGGATCAATATGACATCAAGAGTAACATTCGTGTGAAATTTCATGAAAATCCGTCAAGTAGTTTCAGAGGAGTAATCGCTACAAGTTTTCATTATATAACTCTATGTAAACAAAGATGGCCACTGGCAGCCATGTTTACCGTCGAATCAAATTAATGTTCGACTCGGATAACCATCATGTCATGTTGATCATTTTAGAAAAAGTCCCATATCAATATCACTTATAGTTTTCAAGAAGTAGTCGCTACAAACTTATTTTTTAAAAATATATGTTTAGCTGTGGTGGCCATCTTGAATTTCTGGCCGATCTGAAATTTTGCTAGGATCAATTAGACATAAAGAGCAACATTCCTGTGAAGTTTCATGAAAATCCGCCAAGTAGTTTCAGAGGAGTAGTCGCTACAAATTTTTACTATATAACTCTATGTAAACAAAGATGGCCGCTGGCAGCCATGTTTAACATCGAATGAAAACGATTTTTGACAAGGACCAACATCATGTCATGCTGATCATTTTAGAAAAAGTCCTATATCAATATCACTTATAGTTTTCAAGAAGTAGTCGCTACAAACTTGTATTTTGAAAATTTACTTTTAGCCAGGGCGGCCATCTTGAAATTTTGCTAGGATCAATAAGACATCAAGAGCAACATTCCTGTGAAGTTTCATGAAAATCTGTCAAGTAGTTTCAGAGGAGTAGTCGCTACAAGTTTTCATTATATAACTCTATGTAAACAAAGATGGCCACTGGCAGCCATGTTTAACGTCGAATCAAAATGATTTTCGACAAGGACCAACATCATGTCATGTTGATCATTTTAGAAAAAGTCCCATATCAATATCACTTAAGAGTTTTCAAGAAGTAGTCGCTACAAACTTGTTTTTTAAAAACCTATTTTTAGATTTGGCAGCCATCTTGGATTTCACATCAACATGAATTTTTGCTAGGATTAACTAGACTTCATGGGCAACATTTCTGTAAAGTTTCATGAAAATCCATTCAGTAGTTTCAGAGGAGTTGTTGCTACAAAAAAAAGTTTACGGACGGACAGACGGACAGACAGACGGACGACGGACGCTGCACCACGGCATAAGCTCTGCTGATCAGTCGAGCTAAAAATAAGTTTCGTTACTTTATTATATGAAAGGAAATGAAAAAAATATGTAACTTAAGATTTAGGGGCAAAACACACACATTTGCAAATAATGATGAATTGAAGTGGGGTTTTAAGGCGCACCAACACATTACAGGTTATATGGTGCCTAACAGGCCTGGCATGTCCATGTACATCGAGATAAAATATGGAAATTGGGCCTAGAACCTTCTCACTCTGAACTGCAGAGTTGCTGCAAATTCTATCGTAAAAACTCCATTTACGCTGGAGCCACGTTTATTGTTTTTCTGCCACTGCTCTTAGTGATGTGAGCGAGATGGCACCTGAAACAATGCAGGGGTCATGATGAAGACCTTTAATGAGCATGAACAAAAAATGACAAAATGAATATGAATGGGGGGGCGGTCCTACCCCTCTGCATGTGACGGTGTCTTTGCAGTGGTTGTATTCTACCCCGTCAACCACACGGGGATAAATAATGATGAATAAAATTTGACCAAAATATATCTTTATATGGTATGTGATATAAATACAGCAACCTTAACTTTTCATTTTTTTGTCTCATAAAATATGAATAAATGCTTATTTTGGTAAATTATTTGGTTTAAGGTAAAACACTACGGCAATAGAAACATATAGGTTTAAAACTGGAAAACTAGTGGGAACCTATTAAATTCAAAATGAAATTTAAAGCGAACAGCATGAACATGTAGATTATTTTTAAATGCATATGTTCTAAATAACAGTTTCACAACATTAAATCATGCATGTTTTATGATAACCATTTCCACTGAAGAATAACATCTTAAAACAAAAGTGTTACGTTATAAGTTTAATTGAATTGAATTGAATTGGATTTTATAGTCACACCAACAGCTAAGGTCATATGGCGACTTTCAAGCTTCCACTGGTGGAGGAAGACCCCAGGTGCCCCTCCGGGCAATTTTCGTGCACGGGCGGGCACCTGGGTAGAACCACCGACGTTCCGCAAGCCAGCTGGATGGCTTCCTCACCGTTATAAGTTGAACACCTCTTGTAGCATGTGATACAAGTAATACATAACAATATTACATGACACATGATATGACACACATGGCACATAGCATGTGATACATGACAATACTAATACATAACACATATTACATGACACATAATATGACACACATGGCACATAGCATGTGATACATGACAATACTAATACATAACACATATTACATGACACATGATATGACACATACATGGCACATATCATGTGATACATGACAAATAATACATAACACATATTACATGACACACATGGCACATAGCATGTGATACATGACAATAATACATATCACATATTACATGACACATACTATGACACACATGGCACATTATCATGTGATACATGACAAATAATACATAACACATATTACATGACACATGATATGACACACATGGCACATATCATGTGATACATGACAAATAATACATAACACATAATACATGACACATGATAAGACACACATGACACATATCATATGAATCATGACAATAATATATATCACATATTACATGACACATGATATGACACTCATGGCACATATCATGTGATACATGACAAATAATACATAACACATAATACATGACACATGATAAGACACACATGACACATATCATATGAATCATGACAATAATATATATCACATATTACATGACACATGATATGACACACATGGCAAATAGCTTATGAATCATGACAATAATACATAACACATTACTTGACACATGATGACACTCATGACACATAGCATGTGATACATGACAAATAATACATAACACAAATTACATGACACATGATATGACACACATGGGACATAGCATGTGATACATGACAATAATACAGAACACATATTACATGACACATGATAGGACACTCATGGCACATAGCATGTGATACATGATACGTAACACATTACATGACACATGATACATGACAAATAATACATGGAATATAAATATGGACACTCCAGTATTTTTTTCTAACAGATGTGTATTTTACATTAAACATCATATCTGCTACAAAGACCTCATTATCTATTTACAAATAACATTGACTGTAGAGAAAAAATTCAGAAAGTGGATATATTTTTTAGTTTTGTAATCTGCCCATATTTACTCTTTATCCGTGTTTACCTGGACTGCACACAGAATGGTATCTGACAAAAACTCACCTTTTGCATGTACAGAATAATATGGGGGATGAATTTATCGCGCTCCTCCTCCAAAGCAAACAGCGTCTGTGGGGACCTAATGAATATCTTGGATTTACCAAACTTCACATCATTCTCAAAGCCCATGTGTTTGACAATCATCTTGACCCCATCGTAGGCCGTGCCCTTGTATGTCGGCCACGTGTACTTGGTGATCATCTTGTATCTAAAATGTTTGAAGTTAAGGATATCTAAAATAATGGATTCTAATACATACCTAAACATATAACTTGTATAACCAACCTAATCTATCTTAGTCAAATGATGTCATACGAGAAAAAGAATCTTACATTCTTGCTTGTTTGATGACAAAAATATGAAACTTGTTGAATAATCTAAATATTTATATTTAAGGCATGTAAAGAATAAGATTCAACGGTCTTGCTAGCTTAGTGGATAAGGCTTTGTGCTGTAGAGTTACAGACCTCTGCCCAGCGTGGGTTCACTCCCTGGTAGAACCAGGTATAATGGGAAACATCATAGTTCATTCATCTCCCTCTTGAGTTTGCTGTCCCAAATATAATGTAATAATGATGTGCTAACGGGACATTCCACTCAATTTAATTGCAACGTATTTCATTTTTTGCATATTAAAAATGAACACTCATGAGATTCTATATATATGAATTTCAGTCAACCCAAATGATAAGGAAAGTTTCAACACTGTATAGACTATGTTTAATAAGTCTATCCCATTAAAAAAATACATGGGAGCCTAGGAAGGCACTTTTGATATTGAACACCCATAGAGTTTAATGAACAAATTTCAGAAAATAGGGTTCACCCATAGATGCTTAATAAATTGCCTTCCTGGGTACCCGGGTATTTTTTAATGGACTAGCTCTTAACAAAAATCAAACTTTTGCATCAAAACTGTTCTCTCCATGCTCAGTACATATTCAGCCTGGAGAGCAGGTAGCTTCAGCAGCTCTCTACTGTTTTTATGACACGATACATTGGCTAGAGTAATACTCACCTTTGCAAGAATCGTTCGTAATGGGACCTGAATGCGAACCCTGCCCTGCGCACCCTCACATTTTCCAGTAGGCCGAGGTACATGACCTGATGCTTACATCTAAGATCGTCAAACTTGCTGGGGGACTTCATCTCATTTGGCTTGATACAGCGTACATAATGGGGCTCCTGTATAAGACAACAGAATGGTGAATTATATAATGTGGCTCCTGTATAGGACAACAGAATGGCCAATTATAAAATGGGGCTCGAGTATAACACAACATAGTGAATTAAATAGACATCACATTTGCCATCAGTTACAATGCAGATGGACTATTCCTGAACACTACAATGTAGATGGACTATTCCTGAACACTACAATGTAGATGGACTATTCCTGAACACTACAATGTAGATGGACTATTCCTGAACACTACAATGTAGATGGACTATTCCTGAACACTACAATGTAGATGGACTATTCCTAAACACATCATTCAACATTTATCAACATATTCAACTAAGAGTTTGCCTTAACTGACAAATCTAGTTTCCACCTTTTTGTAATGTAAATAAGAATAAAATGGTTAGTAACTTAGAATTTCAGTTGTATTTTGGCAAGTGTAAGAAAAGGGATAAATGCGAGCCTCTGTAATGTAATTTTTTTATCATGCAACTGTTTTAAATAACTTAATTTACCTGAAAAACAATGGAAATGTACAGTGTACGTCTGCTGCCGTAAAAATACAAATGGAGGATAGTTTGTCAGGGGAAGTAACTTTGGCAAAAAATGTTTTCGGCGTTTTAAGTATATTTAATATCGATAATATATGCAAAATACTTTCTTTTGATAATTATTGCAGTTCTAGATTATTAAGCATTAAAACATATTGTGTACATTTGTAGTTTAAATGACTGATTCCTGACTTTTTAAGTCATCGAATAATAGCGTGTGTAGCTACTAGCATAATACAGCAGTTGGGCAGAAAATATTAGGTTAGTCGACAGTAGCTGTACAATACAGTAGAACAATTAGTTGCATGATAAATAAAGACATAATGAGGCATATATGCCCTTATAAATGGAAAACATCACATCCGGGCGTAGCATTGAACTGATCATACATGACACTAGTAATTGCTATCATTCTACTATTTCTATAGGAGAAAGATTATGATATCTTATAAGAGCTATTCCATTACAACATGCCTGGCACCCCAGGAAGGCAATTAAATAAACATTGATGGATGAACCCTATTTTCTGAAATTTGGTTCTTTAAACTAAATTTTGCATCTATGGGTATGTGTTCAATTTCAAAAGTGCCTTCCTGGGGTCCCATGTATGTTTTAATGGAATAGCCCTAATTTAAAATTAATTATCTTTTTTTTTCAACCAAATCTGAAAGAAATCTTAGGTAAATCTGAAAGCAATTACTGAAATGCTAAGTCATGACAATGAAGTATTGATGACATCAAGGCCATTGCCAAGCATGTTCAACAAAGTACACAATCATGGTTAAAATCATAAACTGTTTTTAGAATGTTTTTAAAATTTCTTAAATTGATTGTCTATTACTATTTTGCTTGATTCTAAGGAAATTCTTCATTTGATGGTGGACGGCTTGAGCCTACAACATTGCCAATAATTTCCTTATAATCAAAACCAGCAGTTAAATAACCACTTTATAAATGAATTGAATCAAACTGAATGTTGTTTAACAGCTCATCAACACAGTATATGTTATTTAGAGCCCCCCCAGAGAGAGGGGAAGGATACATAGGAATCCGGGAACCTGCCCTACTCTTATTATCGAATAGATTCCTATGGTTCTTTAACATGCTCGGAGGATAGACCGATACACGGGACCGCCTGGTTTACGTCCCCATCTGACGGACGAGGCTAAGGGAAAGTGTCTTGCCCAAGAACACACCGATGGAACTCAGTGGCACCACGGAGGATTGAACCCGGGGCCTCCGGTTACAAATCCGCCGTGCTACCGTCTGCGCCACGCCAGCCCTCTCTTTATAAATGATGAAACAAGCATGAAAATGACAAAACTAGATTAAACTAATAAACAAAATTACAAAAAAAAAAAAAAAATATTTTTTTTATCAAGACAGTGTTGTTCATGGATAAGTTATGGCATAACAACAGCAGATACACTTCTCAAAACTGCTAACTACACCGCTCACGTTTTGGGTTATATATATCGATGGGTTGAATGTTTTTCAATAAAATAAAAATTTGTCTCATATAGTGCAGATTTGTGTTATTTGTTTATTTAATTACAAACAACTATGAAATAATGATATTAACAAAATTATTCATATTTTAAATCGGTGTAGTTGGCTGTTTTGAAAAGTGTATAAAACGTGAGCGGTGTAGTTAGCAGTTTTGAGAAGTGTATATGACAGTTATTACTGTGATTTTGTGACATGAAAAGAGATTAAACAGTAAAATAGCAAGTTTCAGTAAAGCTGTCACTAATTTTGGATATTTCAAGATTGAATACAACAGATGATGGATATCAGTCTCAGAGACAAGAATTATTTATTAAAGGGACACATGGCAATCTTGATTTTTTGAAAACTCGTGGCGTCCTGTTAGTTTTTCTAAAGAACATGCATTATTTCAATCATTAATAATAATTAAAAGAATAGTATAAGCCAAATTTATTTTGTATATTAATGACTTTTGATAATACTGCACCAATAATATATTTCAACATTTGGTAAAATAACGTAGAAAATTGAAAAATCTAAATTTTAATTAATGATATGCAAGTAGGTTTAACGTCAAAATGTTCCTTGATAAATAAGTAGAGATGCTAATATTGATGCTTGAAAAAAACTTCTAGATTGCCGTGTGTCCCTATAACTTTTGATACTCCATTTCAATATGAACTGAGGAACAGGAGGACTTTTTTGTGAAATGGGTATACGATTAGCATTCATTAGCATATTTATGTACCAAAAGACACAAAAGATCAACTATGAATAAATGAGAATGAATGAATGGTGTTTGTCGGCACCTCGACACAAACAGGTCATACTGTGCATGAAAACTGACGAAAATTAAATCATAGATTTCATGCTGAGGAATTGATTATCACATTAAATAACAAGTAATATAAACAAGAACATAATTATACTGTCATGAAAGGTTACTAAAGGGAAAGATAGTGTTTTGTTGTTGATGCTTCTTCAATCAATAAATACCTGGCGCCCTTCCTTTATCACACAGAAAAAAGATGTATAGCATGCATGAACAAAACAAAACTGTAGAAATGAAACGGTGAAGACAAAAACATGTTTTCATTTCATTGAACACTCAGTTGAAGTTAAAATTATTATTATCAGTACAGTTAAATAAATCCTTCACCATTTCGACCAAAACAGTGTAACAATTATTGATTGAAACATTGATTCTTTTTATAGTCATGTTTTTTTTCGCCACACACCTAACATACTGAATATGAAATATAAGTCTTTCTACTGAAAAAGTTAGTAAAACCATTTTCTTAAATCAAAGTGTAAAAAACCCTGCCTCAAACAGGACTCAAACCCAGGGTCTCTGGCTTACCATGCCAGCACTCTGAAACCTGAGCTGTCGAGGATGCACGGTTGGCAACTGATTATTCACCATTTGCATGTACCTGGTTACGTGAATTATAATTCTAAATTATGAAGTCAAAGCTTTGCGAGTTCAAAAATCCATAATCAAAAATATAAATGTAAAAGTTCTGATTTTGTCTGAAACTGACAAAAGCATACAAGTAATATGGCTTACCTTGGATGCGAGGCGGTCAACAAGCGCTATGATGGAATTCTTGAAACTGAAGCCTGCTGTTGGTGGTCTCTTGGTCGTCTGCAAATGAAAGTATTACATGTTACAATCTTTAGTGATCTGTATCATTATTGAGTCTACAGCCAGCTCTTTAAACTACAGATTTATGCGCACAAATCTAACTATTCAGAGACAAATATGACAATAATAAGTGTGTTAGGCATGAGATGTAAATATGATATGTGCGGTGTTATCTTAGTCACTAGATGGACAATGTTGTATTGCTGGCCACTAGATAATGATCTGATTTAACAGTGTTCTTTCAGTTACAAAACTGGAACTTGGGGTATGAGGAATAAGTTGGCATTTTCATGGAGAACTCATTAACCCTTATTTATCATATTTAATAAACATGTTTAAGTAGTATACCTCAGTTACAGACAATTTTCCCTCAGGCCACATCATCTTGATCAACTCATCGTCACTGAAACAAAAATCATAACATTCTGTATTCTACCTTAGACATCAGTTTAATGTCCAAATACTTCTCTTAAATTACCATCAATATAGAGCACAGCAAAAACTCATCAACAAAATATTGATTTAAAGAGGAATGTAAAACGTATCTGCAAATATTGCATGTACTAGAAGGGTGTTCCACGAAACACTTGTGTCACATGTTATGAGCTTGGTTAAGTTGCATGTTTAAGTTTTATGAAAAGGGGCATAACTCTGCAAAAATGAGTTATTGGACATGTTTAATGACATTCCTTAAGGTAAATGGAGATGTGTGTGAAGTTTATGAACGCAAGTTATGGCCAAGGTTATGTTGCAGGTTAAAGCGTGATGGACGACGATGGCGAAGAACAAAGTGGTCCCTAAGTATCTGCCATGCTATGCAGGTCACACAAAAAGCAATATAATAGCTAGCTTAAACTTGATACTAGGCAGAAGTTATATTTATCACATAACATGGCTTTTGGGAGTGTAATAAAGCCATGACTTATTTATCATAATACACTGGTGTATTATAGATGCAAATGAGCACCGAATAACTGTGTGTACAGTGAAACATTTTTTATTTTTTTTTTAGCTGTCTTTTGACGACCTGTTTAATCTCCCCATCAATAGGTGGAGCAGCAAGTGTCGTTGAGGACCATCCCTTACCACACCTTACATATACAAATTACAATATGCATATGAAATAATATTTTAGCATAATGAAATGTTGAGGCTGGGAACATATGAACATATTTCAGAAGGAGGGGAAAAAAATCTGTAAAACATTTAGTCCCAATTGTTTGCAAGGTATATCATGCAATACGTCCAGACACCTTAAATATTTGTCATTATTTAAAATCTTGCTTCATAAAATGCATGTTAGTAACATTAAATTTGGTTTAGGGTGTTGCATTATTTGTCGTGTGAACCCGTAACAGCTAGCCACGTAACAAAACGACGTCATGATTTCTCATACAAATTGCCACTGTATATTAAAGGTAAATTGACAACATCACGTCATAGGTGTGTTATGTGATAGAGTATCTTACATTCGTGACTGTGTATTACTGACTTTAATAAATCAGTGGATAAAAAAATAGAATACTCAGCTCTCCTCGGCAGAGCCTCCTATCCTATCATTTTATCTAACTTGTTTATTAAAATCAATAATACACAGTCACAAATGTAATATCCTCCATGTTCAACATAAATCACCGGAGCTGGATAAAGCCTCAGAAATCAGGAATCAACATACTTTGTTAATATTACATATCAGTACACAAGTCACTCTGCCGTATCGTTTTTAGTATACCAGTTCAGCATTTTGAAAATGTATTAACAATTGTTTACCTATTATACAGAAGTCTTTTGAAGTCTTGGAATAGTGTGTCCCTGTTTTTCTCAATGAAGCCATCTACAGCATACACGACGTCGCCAGCGTAGTGCTTCACCCTGAACTCCCGGTGGTGCTCCAGCGTCTTGTCTGAGGGATTCAGCTGCAAATGACATGGTACACTCAATTGAATTGAATGTTGTTTAACGGCTCATCAACACTGTATAGGTTATTTAGAGCCGCCCCAGAGAGAGGGGAAGGATACATAGGAATCCGGGAACCTGCCCTACTCTTATTATCGAATAGATTCCTATGGTTCTTTACGTGCTCGGAGGATAGACCGATACACGGGACCGCCCGGTTTACGTCCCCATCCGACGGACGAGGCTGAGGGAAAGTCAATACCTGTATGTTATACCTACATGTTATTTCTTCCTGTTATACCTAAATCATGTTATATTTACATCATGTTATACCTACATGCTATTCCTTCCTGTTATACGTAAATCATGTTATATTTACATCATGTTATATCTACATCATTTTATACCTAAATCGTGATATACTTACATCACGTTATATATAATGTTATACCTTCATGTTTAGTGTTTCCCCTAAAACGTCATGGCGGGGCGATCCACCCTGCCCCTTTTTTGGCCCGTCCTGCCCTAAAAACGAGTCCGGTTGACACTATCTATCCGCCCTTTTGCCCTAAATTCGTCATGCCTAATATTTATTGACCTCCTTAGGCAATAAATCGAGCAGGTGTTAATTTTAAATGCTGTATACATGGAGTGTTGAGTAAGGATTAGTATGAGCAGAGGTGTTAATTATCCCCGTTTGCCGATAACTGGGATAAACTCATGCAAATCCGGTCAACATTTTGTGATTGGTATGAAAATATGTTTATTCATATTTCATTGAAAATCTCAAGTAAATGTACTCTGATTCATTTAATCGCAATTAAAACATAAACACGATGAGAAAATATCAAACTATTCGAAATCGCATCAAAAAACATCAAAACGAGATTATGTTGGTAACTTCCAGTTTGCTTTTTGCTTCGAGTTGTCAAACTAAATCGATACACTATGAATAAAGACGGCAACTTTTATAACATTTTCATCAATGTATAGTCATATCTGACCGTTTTCCACCCAAACTATAATTGATGCTATTAACTATACACTGGCACAAACAATTGTAAAACTTTGTTTGCGTCAAAAGCTGACAAAAATCCGGATACTCTTTATTTCAGATGCTTTAAAATGCTCTACTTTCACTTAGTGTTTTCCAGAATATTTTTTTTAAATCTTATTCATTTAAAAGAAACATAAAAGCTCAGTATTATGCTCACTTAACATTGACAATGAATTGTATAAAAAAAAATTCTAGAAGAGCAACTAAAACAATGAAATAAATGAGTGAGAACTGCATTATCTATTTATTACAACTTTATATTTTAGTTCCTTTGCAAATTAAAATGTTTTTCTGTTGCTTCATTCTGAAATTTTCGCGTGCTGGATATGCCCTTTTTTACAAAGTTTTGCGCCTTTAAAAATACCCTTTTTGAAGGAGCACCTTGCCATTTTTAAATCCTGGGGAACACACTAAACTGTTATACCTACATATTATATACCGACTACTGTCTTCAACGTAAATGATTTTCTAAACTGAAAAAAAAGCTATAGTTTTGCTAAAATGTAACACAGAGTTATGGAACCTGAGTGTCTGAGTGGCCCTGATGATACCGACATATTCAACGTTCGAATGTGAAAAACTTTAATGCATATCTTTAACTTAAATGTTGACGCAGTAGCCTCAAACTGATACATGTTACGCAATCTTCTTCGAAGGCAAGACAATAAAAAGAACTGTCCGACAGTTCCATAACGACAACTATAAATAAAGCAGCTTTGGCAACTATCATGTCGCTGTCGATTACAAAGCTGTATCATTATTCTTGGAAGACTTTTAACATGGCGATTATTTGGTAAAACATCGTTCTAGCTAATTTAAACATTGGTATGTATGCATAAATATTACATTTCCAAGTTATACTCATGAATATGTGTCACAGGATGACATATACAGGTATTAAGAACCTGTTTATCTCACCATTGTGTTGTGTTTTAAACATTTAATCAGTTCATCATCTCTTTTCATCACTCATTTCATCTTTCAATCTACTTTCTCTTAACCTTAGGTTAGACATTTCAAATTAGGATGACCACCTTTAAACTTCAGTAATATTTCACAGGTGAGTAAATTTAACCTTTGACACGACTAACCTGGCGGGAAAATTATGCGCGCAGTTGAACATCTCAGTTAGTAGAGAAAGGACAGAAGCTATTGCCATTTTGCAATCTTTATATTTATCTTGTAAAAGGAAATATATATATTCAGGTTAGTTATATGTTTGGTTATGAGACATCTATCCATCATTGTGTTAATTACTTTTCTCTGGAAATGGTTATTTTAGGAGTTATTTAGTTTATAAGAATTCGTCAATTTTCATGTACAGTTCAATTCCAAGATGGCGATCCTTTGTTATTTTCAATTAGAACTTTCTTGTGCATTCAGCCTGTTATTAGGTCTGAATGTATTTCTATACAATACTTCACTTGTGATTATATTAATTGAGATGCTATTTCCATTCATCATTGTTATTTCCATTCAGGCATTGTCTTTATTCATGTCATCGTTATCATGCATTAGACTCATACATTGTTATAAATATATATTCAGATATACAGAGAACCACGAATCTTGTTTTAACTCCAAACCCCCCATAATGAGGCGGCGACAATGGTGATCCTGGCAGGATGGCGACAATGGTGATCCTGGCAGGACTCGAACCTGCAATCTCCTGATTCGCAGTCACTGTTTAATAAGTATAATTAGCTATATATACACATAAATTTGTATTACAGTTCACACATCATTATGTATTACAGCATAATTAGCTATACATATGAATATGTACATGAATATGTATAACAGTTTACACATGAATATGTATTAAAGTTTACACATGAATATGTATTAAAGTTCCACAGCTGAATACTTACAGTTCTGCAGGTAAATCTTTCATTTTTGCTCAGTTTTTGACTCATAGCCGTAAGAAACATCTGTAAAATAATACAATTATAGATACTGTAGACCACAATGTCCATGAATAGTTCATTGGAATCTATTTATTTCAGAATTTGAAAAGAAGTTTAAATGTGTAGAGCGAAATTCTAACAGGAAGACATTTATTCATATATTATCTATTATCAATTCTTCAATCTGTTATTTATCATTTCTGCTGTTGTGTTACATCATGGACTGTGGGAGTAAGAGCATAGTCTGTGATAGTAAGAGCAGGAGTTAGGCATTGTGTGAGTAAAGCTGGGGCTGGTAGTAGGGGTGTTGGGCTGATGGGAGTAAGAGCAGGGTCTGTGATAGTAAGAGCAGGAGTTAGGGATTGTGTGAGTAAAGCTGGGGTGGTAGTAGGGTGGTGGGCTGATGGGAGTAAGAGCAGGGTATGTGATAGTAAAAGCAGGAGTTAGGGATTGTGAGTAAAGCTGGGGCTGGTAGTAGGGGTGGTGGGCTGATGGGAGTAAGGGCAGGGTCTGTGATAGTAAAAGCAGGAGTTAGGGATTGTGTGAGTAAAGCTGTGGCTGGTAGCTGGGGTGGTGGGCTGATGGGAGTAAGAGAAGGGTCTGTGATAGTAGAGCAGGAGTTAGGGATTTTGTGAGTAAAACTGGGGCTGGTAGTTGGGTTGGTGGGCTGATGGGAGTAAGAGAAGGGTCTGTGATAGTAGAGCAGGAGTTAGGGATTGTGTGAGTAAAGCTGGGGCTGGTAGTAGGGGTGGGGGGCTGATGGGAGTAAGAGAAGGTTCTGTGATAGTAAGAGCAGGAGTTAGGGATTGTGTGAGTAAAGCTGGGGTGGTAGTAGGGGTGGTGGGCTGATGGGAGTAAGAGCAGGGTCTGTGATAGTAAGAGCAGGAGTTAGGGATTGTGTGAGTAAAGCTGGAGCTGGTAGCAGGGGTGGTAAGCTGATGTAAGAGGTCTGGTGATGCAGAGAGAGAATGACAAAAGATGATGAATGGGGATTTGAAGCCAAGAGAGAAATAATCAGTGTGACAGGTAAATGGCAATACATATGCAATCTAACCTCATCTGTAACCTTGCCCACACTGAGACAGGCTTCATCCAGGATGGCTAGGATACCTTTGTGCGGCTGCTCGACGAGATCGCAGATGACCTTGTTGTTGAAGTAGTCCACGTGCTGCCATTCTATCCCCTCTCGCATGTACTCCTCCTGTTCTTGTTTGAGGACCAGCTCTATAAACAGCTGCTGGAGTTTCTCATTGCAGTAGTTGATGCAGAACTGCTCAAAACTGGTTGACATAAGAAATTTTGTTTTGTATGCAACGGCAACTTTGACATATATATAATAAACATATCCATGTATCCTCATATGAATATCATATGCTTCTCAAATCCTTCTTATATAAAAGGAGTCTCATACAGTTCAACTACCCCAAAAAAGCATTCCATTTGTGCTCGGTTTGCATTCCATTTGCTTTTCATTTTTATAAATGCATTTTCTTTTAATGAATTTATTTGTATCCTTGAATGCATTCAGCGTTTATAAATGAAACTCTGCAATCATTTAAATTAACGGAACTACATTCCTGAACGCAACATAATGTGTGAGTTTAAAAGCAAAAATGTAGAAAATGCATTTGCATTCGTTTGTGCAGCATTTAACATGATTAATACAACCGCTGTTTTCGTCCAAATTATATAATTCTTAAAGTTTATACAGCTCTCCAGTAAAATGGCTGTACAATTGTAATTATTGAATTAATTAAAAAAAAATGCATTTCAGTGTTTATCGTTTTAAAAAATGCATTCATCGTTCATTTTGCATTTATAAAAATGCACTTATCGTTCATTTTGCTTTCAGTGTATCATTCATTCTTCATTTGTTCTATGTTTGTTCTTCATTTATTTGGGGTAATTGAATGCAACTGGGTCTGTATAATTTTAATATAAAACATATCATGATATTTAGATAATCATGATAATAAGAGTTTCAAATAATTTTCACACGAGAATAAATTTCTACAAGTTTTGTCTTTAACACACATTTTCATTTAATTTTCACGAACGAAATATTTATTAACTTTTAAATATGATTCTCGTATAATACTTAATAAATATATGATTCATATATATATACTGCTCCTTTTATATAAGTATCACATACTAGTCTAGGTATCATATGAGAATCGTATAATAATCAAATGGTACAAGTTTTTATTATATACCTACATAGTACCTTCATTTTCTTACAATGGAATACAACAACCCGTATCACACTATGGGTTATCACTATGCTACTAAAAATAGAACTAGTATCACTATCTAACTAAAAATAGAACAGAGGTTTCTCCAATGATCAAGCAAGTTTTACGCCACTATGGGCGAGAACGTCAAGACGACGTTATGTCATACAAACAAAACAAGTAGGTCAGACTCATGAGCACCAACACCTTAAAACTACATACATTTTACCGCTGCACTTTATCGAGAAATAATACGCTTTATTGAATGTGTATGCAATAGCAATGCAAATATTTCTACGTTAATGATGTGCAAGAGGTATATAATAAAAGGATCATTACTAGAGTAACGTGTTCTGGAAGTTTGTATCACCTCGAGTAGGTAAATGCCAGATCAAGGATCACACGAGAGGCGGAGCACGTTACTCTAGTAATAATCCTATTATATTATATATAGGGGACAGTTTACGGGATCTGAAACTAACAGATGGACTAGTCTCATTATAATAGCATAACAAATATTAAAAACATGGTCCAACTCAGACTAAAATGTATTTTCAAATAACTTTCAGTAAAATAAACAATATCAGTAAATCATTACAAAAAGAAACTGAAACATATTATGTTTACCTGTTATTGTCGAATATTTCAAAACCATAGATATCGAGCACACCTATCACGGTGTTCTTGCCAACAAACCCTACACCCGTGCTGTGTGGATCTATGGCCTCATTGATACGAGCAACAATCCAAGTAAACATTCTGTCATAAACGGCCTAAAACAAAATACAGCAAGCTTTTATTAGTAAGAAACAAGTAGTATAATTATGCAGTTTATGAACATTTGAAAGACTTCATAAGATTGTACTATGTAAGTTTTTGCATTCTTTTTTTGAATGTTTTACATCATTTTTAGTCTCCATGGCCAAGGGGTTAACGACGTTGCGTTGTAAACTTTCTCGTGTCTCACCGCTACAGGTTCGAATCCCACTGGGAGCTCGAGTTGTGAGGAAGTGTCGATTCTTACGGATGGCGGGAGGTGTACAGTACTGGTTCTACCCAGGAAAAGTTGGTGGTCTGCCTCCACCCCAAAAGAAATTGACTATCATATAACCTTACAGGCCATATATGATGGTCAATCTTTTTGTGGTAGGGGCAGACAACCCCATTTTTCCCCGTGTAGAACCAGTACCTCCATCCGTAAGAATTGACACTTTCTCACTGGACAAGTCCAGCTTCCAGGATTCGAACCCGTAATGGTGAGAGGCGAGAACGTTTAAGACACAGCGTCTTTACCATCCCAGCCACGGAGGGTCTTTACCATCCCGGCCACGGAGGGTCTTTACCATCCCAGCCACGGAGGGTCTTTACCATCCCGGCCACGGAGGTGCTGAATTACAACTACATTATGTATTAATCTTTTAAAACTAAATCACTAATATTAGTAACGCAATTATTTTGAATACAAAAATAATTAACTGCGCACCGAGACAAGATGAGTGAAGTGTTGAGAGAGTCGACATCATTTGTCGAGAATGTTCAACAAAATGAAATTATTTTAGTTAAAATCATACACAAACTGATTATAAGGAAATCTTTAACTTGATATTAGGCATGTTTTGTTTTTTCACTCACTCGCATCCACTCATTCGTGAAAAGAGCCTACAATCTGGTGAAGGATTTCTCTATAATTGATCCCAGCAGTTAAATAACCTCAATCTTACACATCTGGTAGGAATAGATGCTCTTCATCCACAACAATGATACATAAATTATATACAGAATCTTACAAGAGAATATGCTTCAGATGAAAAATAGGATGGTCATTTGATAAAATGATATATCCTATTGAATCACACATTACAATCTCACCTTTGCAAAGGCATCTCTTGCTGTAAAAGCCTCTTTCACCATAAGGCCCTTGTCCACAACATTGCCACCAGCAGCAATGACTCGGTGCGTTAACGCTTTCACGGCGTCCTCGGTGCGTACAGACAACAGGCCGCTGATGTCTGAGAGTAACTTCATATCTGACACTTCTGCCAGGTCATGCACATCATCCTGTGCATGGTACTCAACATTGCCCTGGTACACAAATAGGGAAATTAAGTTTACAAAACTGTATTTTATATGGACTACATAAAAGGTCAATGTTTTGCCAAGTTATGAGTCAGGTTAGGTTGCAAACTCCCCGCAGTGGTTACTTCCCCTTTCTGTTACAGTAATCACTGCCACCACACACATTTATAGCTGAAATCTAGCTAAGTTTAATTGTTTGGTTAAATAACTTTTAGGCCAATATTTCAACTTGCTTTGTTCATAATATAGGAAAATAGTGTGAAAAACGGTATCTGGGTATACAAATAATTTATTTATATTAAAAAAAAATAAAAAATTAGCGAACATGCATGCACACCGGTTACTAAGTTACTGTACTTGTAAACAAACATATATTCCGTTGAGAACATTACAGAAGCTGTGCGTCAATTTTATAAAGAGATTACACCCAAGCCAAAACCAGGTTGAATGTTTTCAACATCTTCTAAGAAGGTGATGATGTTATTTGTAACCAATTGCCTGTTGGTTACGGCAAGAGTTTGCTGTACCAAGCATAACCAATTGTATCGCCATTTTTGTAATCACATGGCCTCAGCTATCGTCACGCGATTTGTGTGGTGGCAGGTATTAGTGGCTACAATATCCCTGCGCGGAGGTTGGTTAGGTTGCAAGTTAAAGTTTTATGGTAAGGGGCATTACTCTGCAGAAATAAAAATCAGAGTTGTTGGACATGTGTAACAAAATTCCTTTGGGTAAATGAAGATGTGTGTAAAGTTTCATGAACATAGGTCAAATATTTTTCAAGTTATGGCCAGTTATGATCTTGGGTAGTTTGCAGGCTAAAGTTTTATGAAAATAGGCATAACTCTGCCGAAATGAAAGTCAGAGTTATTGGTCATGGGTAACAACATTCCTTTAGGTAAGATGAATATATGTGTGAAGTTTCTGAAGTTATGGAGAAGGTTAGATTGCAGGTTAAAGTGTGATGGACCGATGATGATGGACAACAGACGACGGACAGTCATCCCTAATTGTCTGCCATGCTATGCGGGTGACACAAAGTACATGTATGACTTATATTGGATCCAAGAAATGGAGTCAGTGTCCTTGTTACATGTATGAATATTTAGTACCAAATGGCATTAGGTTGATGCACGAGTACATTTCATGATAATTTAATGATTGGTAAATAAACTATGACATAAATGTCCCTTACTATCAGCATAACAGCTGCCAGGACCTTCCACAATGTTTCAGCATGCTTGAACGCAAACCCCATAGTCTTCATAGCATTCATCACGTTCCTGTAATCCGATTGGTCGTTGATGGTCGGACACTGCAATTATCAGCATTCAAGCAAATATATTACAGGGCTGGGAAATTTGTTTTCTATGTAATATTTGAATGGTCAAATTGATAAACTGTTAAATATATATCTGAATTTCTGCTCGTCCTGCATCAATGAGCACTCATCATGGCGATTAGATGAGTGGAATTTGTGTATTACTTTGTTTCCTAACATGCATTGGTAGTCTGCCTACCGGCCATTATATATGCATAAATCTATCATATCTTTCATATCAGAATATTTTCGCCGTGGAAAAAAAAAAAAATATATATTTTTTCCCACATACAATGCAAGTCACGCAACTGAGCTATTCCCTTTTACCTTAATAATTAAAGTGTGATGATCATGGTTTTCATTAAAATGTTGTAGTTTAGAATACATGTAGTGTAAAAGTCGTGCTTCAACCAGGACTCAATCCCAGGTTCTCTCGCTTACTGTGTAACGATTCTAACACTGGTCTATCGAGACACATGGCTATACTGGCAACCAATTCTCAACCATATACCTGTATCTTGTTACACAAGTTATCTTTAATCTTTATGTCTCATAAGTTCTGCATGCTCAACACAGCAAGTTGCTTATACATGACTGACATAAGTGTTCCGATTTATTTGTTATTCATGATTGGTCAGTTCTTGATACGTGACAATTAAATACAACCTAAATTGTTAAAATTGTTATTATGCATGCATGATGACCTGTGCAAAAGGCTTTCAGTATTACAGAAATACAGACGTTCAATAATCAATCATTAATCATGATCAGGAGGTTTATGAAACCTGGTCCATGTACGCCACCTTGAGCGGTCAGCTATGCTCAAGTACTCACCTTGGAGTCAGATCCCTGGCGTATGTAGTGGTAATGATCAGGATTTCTCACCAGCTTCATCTCTGCTAACTTTTGTTCCGTTGCTCCCATCAACAACTGGTAGAAAGCGTGGAAGTTCCTCTCTCCCTTCTGTTGGTACACCACTCGTGACTGAAATCCAGAGGTCATATTAAATACATCATTAGGAGGGCTTCAAGGAATGACGTTTTTTGTACTTCAACCAGTCAGAGGTGTAACTTAATCGAGTGTTATTTTTTATATTAAATAAAGTTATCTTTGCAGCAAGTGATCAAGTAACTCTAAAACATATCTTAAAATAAACTGCATGGTCAGCTTCATCGAGTTGCTTTATAACCAAAACATACTTGTCTCTTTTCTTCACTATAGCTATAAGGGCTATTCCATTAAAACATACATAGCACGCCTGGATGCCTTTTTTTTTTTTTCACGCTACGTCTATTTGCAACATCCAATTTGTCAATTTGGTGTTGACCAAAAACTGAAGGCACTTTTAAAATTGAACACCCACCCATAGATGCAATATTGAGTTTGAACAACCAAATGTCAAAAAATAGGGTTCACTCATAGATGTTTATTTAATTACCTTCCTGGGGTCCGGGGTATGCTTTAATAAAATAGCCCTAATCAGAAATCAGGCTTATACTGGTGTAAAACGTCTATAATGTCGAGGCCTCGTCTATTAATCAATTAATGACTGCTTATTAGTAGTTGGTTACAATTCTGATGATCGATCATGAATTTTCAACCGATTCCTACCACTAGCTAACTCTTAATCTGCTACATATATATAATGGACTGTTCTTTCTTTGAATTAAGACCATTCCATTAATGTGACAAAGGGGTGTTTTGGGGAAATGACTGAGCAGCCGGACATTGTAAACCCTGATCAGTCTGCGAGTTACGCGCAAGCTGATCTGGGTTTACAATGGATGTAAAGGCTATTATAGTCGTGCTTAGCGGGTTGAGTTAAAATACTGTCAGCAGTTTTGGGGTGTTATAGGTGGCATAACTGCATTTTGCCAAAATGAAGAGGCCTATATGACTTAATCATTACATGAAATATAGGGTAAAACTAAAATATCCTCAATATAACATTTCAAATAAAACTTATATAAAGAGTATCTAAATCTAAATGATTTTGTTTATAAAACACTGATTTTTAAATAAATATGCATCAAGTTAATTGTCAGCAAGTTCCATTAAGCAATGTAATATTCACGTGTAGTTATTCACTTATTCACATGAAATTTCTCCTGGGAAATTTTCGTTATTATTGTAAGATCAAAAGTGCATTATCATCCACAATATTTATCAATAATATTAATACACATGTGTTTTATACAGAAACAAAGGTTCTTCTTTTTGGAATCCCATTGCTTTTAATTTTATTTATTCTGTTACTCATGCAATGCATGCAGAGCTTTAACATATCCATCCATTAAACGATATCAAGATTATTCAATAGTTAAAATCATGTTACTTTGAGTGGTTAAATATTTGGTTTAGGCGACATCCTTTGTGTAATACAATGAAAATGACGCACACAAAAAAAATATTATGAATTTCAAATATTATTGAGTTTACAGCAAAAACGCAGTACTTGCCATATTTGGCTTCCGAGAAAACCCCAAAATACAGGCTGTATTTCGTTTGTATGGAACACCCAAAAAACAGGCTATATTTGCTCGTAGGATAAAAAACAAGAGGGCCAAAATGACCCTAAATCGATCACCTGAGTACTGGCACATTATCAAACTTCTTCGAAAGTTTATGGTCATATACAATCTGTGCAAGTTTGGTTAAGATTGTTAAGAAATGTGGCCTCTGTTGTGTTAACAACATTGATATAAAGACACTGACAAAGTTTGGAAAAGATCAAATACAAAATGAAGGTTCTAGAGTGTAACACCTGGGGCAGGGCTACATGTAATATATGAGGACTGTGTGCCTTGTGGTGTCAGAGAAGTAGATGTGACCCCTGGGGCGGGGCCAAATGTGATCCCTAGGGTGGGGCCAAATGTGACCACAGGGGTCACCATTTGAACAAACTTGGTAAAGGATCAGAAGAGTATAGTAAATGCAAAATATTAAACCTCTGGCTCTTGCAGTTCCACAGAAGAAGATTTTTCAAAGTTTTTCCATATACAAGCCTATGTAAAACTGTGACCCCCAGGGCGGGGCCTAATTTGACACCAGTTTCACCATTTGAACAAACTTGGTAGAGGACCATAAGCTTATAGCAAATGCAAAATATTAAACCTCTGGCTCTTGCAGTTCCAGAGAGGAAGATTTGTTTTAGTTTTTCCCTATACAAACCTATGTCAAACTGTGACCTCCGGGGCGGGGCCAAATGTGACCACAGGGTCATCATTTGAACAGACTTGATAAAGGACCATAAACGTATAGTAAATGCAAAATATTAAACCTCTGGCTCTTGTAGTTACAGAGAAGAAGATATTATTTTTTTTTTTCCTAAACAAGTCTATGTAAAACTGTGATCCCCGAGTCTGGGCCAAATTTGACATCAGGTTCACCATTTGAACAAACTTGGTAGAGGACCATAAGCTTATAGAAAATGCAAAATATTAAACATCTGGCTCTTGCAGTTTCAGAGAAGAAGATTTTTTTATTTTTTTCCTATATAAGTCTATGTAAAACTGTGATCCCAAGGTCACCATTTGAACAAACTCAGTAGAGGACAATAAGCTGATGCTACATGTAATGCATGAAAGCTCTGTGCCTTGTGGTTTCAGAGAAGTTTTTCCCCTATATAAGTCTATAAAAAAACATGCAAAAACTCAATATACAAACATTGGATCCCCGAGGCACAGTCATTTTTTACCCCGGGGACTTCATTTTAACAAACTTGATAGTCTAGGCATTGGCGATCATTTTTAAAAGAAGTACTGTCGAAATCTGTCCAGCAGTTCTTGAGAAGTAGATTTTTTAAGGTTTTCGACCATATACAGTATTGGCGGTCATGTTGGATGTCGCGCTGACTTAATTTTAACAAATTTATAAAGCATTCATCTAAGGATCATACATACATGTGAAGTGTGATCAAAATTGGCCAAGCGGTTTCTGAGGAGTGATCTCAGATGACCTAATAAAGCTCAGCAGAGCTTTGCAATTTTTCATATTTTCCAATGCTTGTCATATACAGAATGTATTTCTTGACACTACATTTAAGTACACTAAATCAAACAGATGTTTGGCACCATATAACCTATCTTGTGTTGGTGCACCATAAAACCCAATTCAATTCAAACAAGCTCGTCTGGTGCAGTCCGGAGTAGTTCTCAGTTAATGAGTGATAATCTTTAAAATAGTTTTAGTACAGTTTCCTGTTATGTTTTGGCTTTACTGTATTCTGGACATGTTAATCCATCTCATCATGCCTTTGACAGTTTTAGATATACTGGTTGTGTACCAGTTATCGTCATTCACCAGATTTCGTCATTATCAATAAAACGCTCGATGTTGTGATTATTTTTCGACCCCAGTTTACAAATCACTACACACTATCATCAGACGATTGGAGAGGTGGAGAGGAAAAAATATTTTAGAAATGTTAACATGCACTCTCAAACCAACCCGTTTACCTATATAAGTACCGTTATAAACAAAACACAATCGGGGGAATCATGCGCTCATGCGAACGCGCAGGAAAATTTCCTTTTAAAATTGTTGACCTTTTACGTCGAACCGTTGAATCAATTTGACATGCCCAAAAAACTAAAAGCATGTTCTAAACATTTTCAGCCAAGGGAGACAACTAAATTTACATTTGCGGACAATTATTTCCCTTTAAATTATGAACGTCGAAGTGAAGTAAATTACACCAGATACCTAGATAGTTGAAAAAACATTTTAAATTGTAGATATAATATTTTTTCTAGATATTTTTTTGTGTATTCATGTTCAATGGTATATTTATGTTTCAATTAATAACTACACACGTTTTCATCATCCCAATCATGGATTATTCGGTATTAAACCGAACATGACGATAACTACTACATTCAGCCCAGACGACCGGCCCAATTCAGTCTATATTTAGTAACGGTCACTTGTTACTGAGAATAGGAACAATGTAAACACAGAATATTTACGGGAAAGGGGTAAGCTTCTCTACCAGCAAAAATATTTATGAGATGACTAGTTTTGATTTAGATATATTAAAGAACCAACATAAAGATGACGATATCTGGTATAAAGCCAGTACATTTCGAAAGTATAAGCAGAAAAGTTATGCAGTTGCATGGGGGTCAAAACAATATTGACCTTTGTCCCAGTGTTAGTATACCCGCTGAAGGAATATTTTTAAGAAGATAATTATTCCATGTCACATTTCCTTGATAATGTTTAAGAGCAGACATGTATGGTTTCTTGATAAAGGAAGTTTCCCAGTATTCTAACCAGGTTTGATTTTATCTTCATGTTGTTAACATACAAGTTTTACTATGGAAAGGACTAGAAGAAACCTTTAGGCTATTGTAACCACTACTTTCTATATATAAATTTATCCAAAAAAACGCTTTTATAACAAATTAATGTGATATCACAAAAACGATGTTGTTTATAAACAAAACTAAAAATGTGTCCATGGCACATGAATGCCCCTACTTAAAACAAAGAAAAAGGGCCTTAACTTCCGTAATATAAGGCCAATTTTGACGCAGAATCAACATGCACATATTGACATCATAGGTAAGCATGTAGTTTCAAAACAATCAGTTGAAAACTGTGGGAGGAGCACACACAAAGTATTTTAACATAAAACTTGACGAAAAAAGGACATTAACTCCAGTAACACAAGGTAGATTTTAATGCAGAATCGATATGCACATCTTGACATCATACTGGTTAGCATCCTGTAAAGTTTGAAACAATCGGTTGACAACCGTGAGAGAAGGTAGACACACAAATGTTTCGTAACGGACACTCGGCCGGAAGGACGTTCTTTATACAAATCGGTATTTGTGAGGCTACTATTGATCTTCTAGCCATGTAACAGAACTTTTAGCCACATAACAGAAACGGAATGAATAATGGCATCTTTTGTCTGCTGTTGTTCCCCTAACCAAGTATTCATTTGTGACCTTGAACAGAAGGACAAGGCTAACACTAAGGCATAAGAACCATGTTAATACCAAATTTTCTCGATATGACTAAAACAATATTGTTCGCTAAGAGACCCTTCATAAGAATCTGTATAACTAACATGTTATATTCACATTAACTGTCAATACAGTCCCATTAGTTATGTGACTTAATCATAAAGTATTGACCAGGAAATGCTTAACCCTCTTAATGACATGCAATGAATGGTAACAATAGATGGACACAATGACACATCAGCATGGACGTGACGTCACAATACTGATCAAAACAATGACAAATGGTCGATATCACCAGGTGACAGTGTATTAGCCAGCCAACCGTGCAGCCGTCTTTTGCACGGCCGTTTTTGAAAAATCGCGGCCAATATTTGAGGGAGTGGGTGGGGTAAAAAAAAACAAATAAAAAAAACTTTTTTTTTTGCTCAACAACACTTCCAAACTCTTACTTTCTCAATATTGTTATGTTTTGTATGCATTTATAGAAGAAATATGGCCTAAAATGTATTTTTTCGCCTTTACCTGCAAAAATAAATTGCCCCAGAGACACCCACTTGTCGCGAATTGGCGCGTAACGCGTGTTAGCAACTTATTTTGCACACCCTGTTTGCATATTTGCACACCCAGTTCTCGAATTTCTGCCTAATACACTGCCAGGTGATAAAGGTGATAAATAGTTATTAGAAAACACCTTTAATGGTGTAATGTTAGAAAATCAATAATTCTGCTTTTAATTGGTATTTTTATACTTGTCTCATTAAATCGAAAGCATCAACTTTGAAGTATTAAAGCAGCTAATAAAGTCAAATTGTACAACTTATGTTCACCGTTTCTAACCTACTGACTACGAGGTATATATAAGTTACCTATTTTGAGAATCCAAACTCTATAGACAAAATATAAATGGATTTAACTAGCCATGCCAAACCCCAAAACTGGAGCATCAAATTCAGAGCTACCAACTTATACAGGGCAGGAAAATTTGAGTTACTAGTCCTACGTAATATTTGAATGGTCAAACTGATAATTTTTACCGTTAAAGAATTTATCTGAATTTCTACTCATGCTCACTGATGTATGATGAGTAAAAATTTGTTTTATGCGTAGTCAATCAAGGCTATTACAAAAAGCCCTGCATAAACCTATACTTTTAATCGGCACATATACATTATTATATGAGGCACTAAGATTATATTCTATTTATCAAGTTCATCATTCAAAATCATTAAATTTACCCTTTTCCAGTTTTTTTCGTTCAAAACTACCCTGACGTTATCAAAAATACCCTGATGTCATCAAAAATACCCTGACATCATCAAAAGAGGTGCACCTAATGGGATAAGAAAGTAACTGCCGATATAAGATTTTGTCTCAGCCACCCTGTTTCTCGGCAGAACATGCTAAATCTTGCTATCATAGCCTTTCACATACCTTCTCCAGCAGGTAGTTGTTGATATGGCCTCCAATTGGATCTCCCTTGAAATCAAAGTTGATGTCCATATACTTGCCAAAACGACTCGAGTTGTCATTCCGGTTGGTCTTGGCATTGCCGAACGCTTCCAAGATAACATTGGACTTGATCAGGACATCTTTTACTCTGAAATATATGTCATGAATGCATATGAAATATTTGAAATAACTTGCTATTTGATTTGTTTGAAATTTGAAATATGAATCAGCCCAGACTAGTTTTTTTCGAGCTACTTCCAAAACTGCAACTTCTGGCAGTTTATATTTACCAACAGGTGCCATATCAAATGTGGATAGATGAAGTTAGAAGAGCATGATGCAAGGTCGGCTCCTGTTAACTATATCAAGTGGAGGAGATAAGCACTTGATGGATGCACAAGTGGTCTGCTTCAAAAGAAAGATAAGGCGATTAAAAATAAGTGTGTGGTTGTACATATGTACAGATGCACACAGATTTTTCCAACTAGATAAATCCCAGATCTTTTACATTCTTGCAATAAAACATATGAAATATGGCCACAAAACTGAATTTGTGAAAAAAACAAATGTAAACTGAATATAATTATTTAAGTATTTATATAAATGTAAAAACATTTCTGACATGTAATCCTAACCCAATTTTGTTTCTGTTTCACCTCAATATGCGTCTCTGCCACACTTTTAAAGTGACTCACATCTGGTGCATTTTAGAAGCGTTGTTTGTAAAGTGCAATGATCTACATTGTTTGCTAGAAACAACTTTTTGATAATAAAATTGCAATATTATAATTTTATGAATTGAATGTTGTTTAACGGCTCATCAACACAGTATAGGTTATTTAAAGCCGCCCCAGAGAGAGGGGAAGGATACATAGGAATCCGGGAACCTGCCCTACTCTATCAGATTCCTATGGTTCTTTAACGTGCTCGATACACGGATAGACCGATACACGGGACCGCCCGGTTTACGTCCCCATCCGACGGACGAGGCTAAGGGAAAGTGTCTTGCCTAAGAACACATCGACGGAACTCAGTGGCACCACGGAGGATTGAATTTTATGAGGATACAACCTGTAAATTAAAATAATGGACCATTTTATCTGCATGGCTATCTACCTCAATCTAAATCCCAGAATATCCATAAACAAATGGCCTTCTACTCTCTCTCAATGTAAAAATCTAGAAGATTTTGTGAGAAATCTATAATTATTAAAATGAATAATATATTCAAGTTTTTTTTGTTTTTCATAAATCTTTATTTATTTACAATTAAGAACCAGATGGTGTAAACAGTCAATCGTAAACAGAAGAGATTACTGGAATAATATTACAATTAAAAAAATGCTCACTATGAAAACACTATCACTGTTCATGTCCAATATATATCACACTCACAGTACTGTTCATGTCCGTTGAAAAAACAATTTAACACTGGTGATTTGTAATGTCCGGGGGAGAAGAGTTTGTATGTTAAATAAAAAATGAATGAGCATAAATTATTAATACTATACTTAGAGTAACACTTAACAAATGCAATTGAAAAACTGTAAGCGAGTGCCGTTTACAATATGTACATATGTAACAAGTTGTTGAGAAACTATATTTTATGAAAGACTTGTCCCATATGCATGCGACTTAAATTTAATAAAAAATATCACTGGCAACTATACACCTCAGTGCGTTCCCCCGCGAGGTAAGGTCGGGAACCACCTGACATCCCCCGAAAAGGTACCAGTGTGAAATATACTATTATTGTTGTAAAGCTAAATAAAATGCATGTTAGAGACAAAATGATTTCAAACACATTTTTTGAAAAAAACTAGTTCTCAACATAAACATGGTTACATTTATATTCAAGTTAAAGGGACACATGGCGATCTTGATGATTTTATCAAGCATCAATATTAGCATCTCTACTTATTTATCAAGGAACATTTTGATTTTAAATCGGCTTGAATATCCTTAAATAAAATTCTGTGTTTATAATTTTCTGTGTTATTTTACCAAATGTTGAAATATATTACTGGTGCAGTATTATCAGCAGTTAGTAATATACAAATACAATTTGGTTTATACTATACTCATAATTATTATTAATGATTAAAAAAATGCATGTTATTAAGAAAATCTAACTGGCCGCGAGTTTTCAAAAAATCAAGATTGTTATGTGTCCCTTTAACATAGGTTGAGGGGATCGAATAGGTTCACACTGATCAACCGGCTGCAGCGAAGTCAGATGGTTGCAGAGGTCAGATGGGCAAATTGTTAGAAGTTAATGGTGGGGTTAGTATTTTTGCTTTTTGTTACATATTTTGCTAAAATGTTTGGAAAATGATTATGAAGATTGCAAAAGGAATGACAGAGGAAGCTTTCACTTTAACTGGACGGGTGTTCCGTGAAACTCGTGTGTCGCCTGTCAGTGCTTTGTCAGTATAACAATGTTTTTTGGACCCTGATAAATGACAAACTAGCCTGACTAAGGTTTTGTGAGGAAAACATGAATATTTAACCCTATAATGACCTTCAGTGTGACCTTGACCTGAATATATTTGGAATGGTCATGTCGATGTTGTCATGATGAGTATATATTGAAAGTTTGATGAAGAAATATCAAGAAATGAGAAAGTTATAGCAACGTTAAGATTTTGTGAAGAAAAAAAGAAGAGTATTTAACCCATATAATGACCTTCAGTGTGACCTTGACCTTTATACTTTAGAATGGTCATGTCGATGTTGTCTTGATCAGTATATATTGAAAGTCTGATGAAACATTATCAAGAAATGAGGAAGTTATAGCCAACCTTAAAGTTTTTGTGAAGAAAAAAATAGTATTTAACCCATATTATGACCTTCAGTGTGACCTTAACCTGTATATTTTAGTATGGTCATGTCGATGTTGTCATGATGAGTATATATTGAAAGTTTCAAGAAGAAATATCAAGAAAAGAGAAAGTTGTAAAAAAAAGTTTGTTAAAGCCAATGTTAAGTTTTTGGGAAGATTAAAAAAAAAGAAGAGTATTTAACCCATATGACCTTCAGTGTGACCTTGACCTTTATATTTTAGTATGGACATGTTGATGTTGTCATGATGAGTATATATTGAAAGTTTGCTGAAGAAATATCAAGAAATGAGAAAGTTATAATAGCCAACATTATGTTTTCGTGATGGACGGACGGACTGACTGATAGACGGACGGACGATAAAGTGATCTCTATGTTTTGCATTTTTCTTCGAAAAGGCGTTTCATGAAGAAATATCAAGAAATGAGAAAGTTATAGCCAACGTGAAGTTTTCCTGTAGAAAAAAATTAGTATTTAACCCTTATAGTGACCTTCAGTGTGACTTGCCCTTTATATTTTAGTATGGTCATGTCGATGTTGTCATGATGATTATATACTGAAAGTTCGAAGAAGAAATATCAAGAAATGAGAAAGTTATAGCCAACATTAAATTTTTGGGGAAAAAAAGAGTATTTAACCCATATAATGACCTTCAGTGTGACCCTGACCTTTATATTTTAGTACGGACATGTTGATGTTCTCATGTTGAGTATATATATTGAAAGTTTGATGAAGAAATTTCAAGAAATGAGAAAGTTATAGCCAACATTAAGTTTTCGTGACGGACTGACGGACTGACTGACGGACGGACAATGAAGTGATCTTCAAAAAGGCGACACAAAAATCCGGTAATAAAACGACGTCAGTGCATATAGCACCCTGTATAAATGTCCAAAGATTTGTAAAAACTATGAAATTTTCAGAATAAATACAAATAACGTAGTGATATTTCGTAGCGCAGCGGATTTGTAACCGGAGGCCCCGGGTTCAATCCTCCGTGGTGTCACTGAGTTCCGTCGGTGTGTTCATGGGCAAGACACTTTTCCTTAGCCTCGTCCGTCGGATGGGGACGTAAACCGGGCGGTCCCGTGTTTCGGTCTATCCTCCGAGCACGTTAAAGAACCATAGGAATCTATTGGATAATAAGAGTTCTCGGATTCCTATGAATCCTTCCCCTCTCTCTGGGGGGGCTCTAAATAACCTGTATTGTGTTGATGAGCCGTTAAACAACATTCAATTCAATTGTAATTCAATTTAAAGGGACAATGTCCGTAACTTTTAGCTTATAAAACACACACTAATTATATTCGCAAACATTACACACCAAACATTATTGAATATTTACTAATTAAAAGCAAGATCGTTGACGGAATTCAATCGCGGTAAAGAAAAAACGCTTCAGGCGTTTGAACTCGCAGCCAAAACTAAAAATACACTCGCGGTAACAAGTTGTCGACATCGCTCCCGACTGAGCTAAGCGGGCTATACATATTATGCAATACATACTATGGTGAAAACCTAATGCGCTAATGGAAGTCACGTGCTCGCAGAAAAGGTAAATACAAAAATCCGGTAATAAAACGACGTCAGTGCATATAGCACCCTATATAAATGTCCAAAGATTTGTAAAAACTATGAAATTTTCAGAATAAATACAAATAACGAACTGATATTTCATAGCGCGGCAGATTTGTAACCGGAGGCCCCGGGTTCAATCCTCCGTGGTGTCACTGAGTTCCGTCGGTGTGTTCTTGGGCAAGACACTTTTCCTTAGCCTCGTCAGTCGGATGGGGACGTAAACCGGGCGGTCCCGTGTATCGGTCTATCCTCCGAGCACGTTAAAGAACAATAGGAATCTATTTGATAATAAGAGTTCCCGGATTCCTATGTATCCTTCCCCTCTCTCTGGGGCGGCTCTAAATAACCTGTATTGTGTTGATGAGCCGTTAAACAACATTCAATTCAATTGTAATTCAATTTAAAGGGACAATGTCCGTAACTTTTAGCTTATAAAACACACACTAATTATGTTCGCAAACATTACACACCAAAAATTATTGAATATTTACTAATTAAAAGCAAAATTGTTTGACGGAATTCAATCGCGGTACAAAAAAAAAGAAAAAAGCTTCAGGCATTTGAACTCGCAGCCCAAACTAAAAAAACACTCGCGGTAATAAGTGGTCGACATCGCTCCCGACTGAGCTAATTTAAGCGGGCTATACATATTATGCAATACATACTATGGTGAAAACCTAATGCGCTAATGGAAGTCACGTGATCGCAGAAAAGGTAAATACAGTGGGTCCCACTTTATTTACAAATAATAATTAAAGCTTCTTTTTTTTTTCAACTTATGAATGTATTACTACAGACTTCTTAGGGTCTATGCTCATGTTTTCATGTATACATTTCACTGAATAAAAGTCAGACGGTTATTTGGTTATGCTCAATATCTGCTTACTTACGAACAGTGTCCCTTTAAAACGTTTGTCGAAGAAACTCATTTAATAGCGAGACTGTTCATTTGAGGTAATAAAAGATGCAATACCTCTCATGCCTTCTAGCACCATCTTAAGCCTTATTCCACTTAAAAGTCACAAAGATTGCCTGCCTGTATTTCAAAATGAGGCAAACAAGATTGTCAGCAAACATCAAGACAGCTATTTTGTTTTTTCTTACAAATGCTGGTTATGTATGGAGTTCAAAAACTGGAATTAAACTGATATTGTGTAATCAACCTTTGTCAACTGATTGATCATGACTGACTCTGTTAATGCAGTGTCAGCAATGTTTTTTCACCCATTTGGGAATGGTATCGGTACCCATTCAATTGGGAAAATTCAGATTGTTTTGCCTTAAATTGGAAATTGTTCACTATCAAAAAGCATTAATTTTTGCTTAGAAAACTTTGCAAACACGTTACCATATATTCATGCACAGTGTAGTCGTCTAATGACAATTGATGATTTTTTAAGGAAATTTAAGCTTTCGGTAACAAATTTGAGTTTTTTAAATTTTTATTTCAGAATTTCAATTGCTTTTTTTTTTACACCAGAATTGTGGAAAAAACATATTCTTTGCAACTGAAAATGTGTTCTTTTATCGGTACCACTTATATGAGGAAAACAAACACTGAGTATGTTGTTAGTGTTATTCAACTTCCAGCTTCCGATAGTGTTCAAGTCCCCCATCAAGTCATATGTGACACACCACATTAATAAGTTAAGTACAATATGTCGGCTGCTCCCATGTATAACATTCCGATATCTACAGCCAGATATATTCATTCATAAAAATTGTACTATTTACTCAAAGGGGACTTTCTCAAACATTTACCTTAATCTAGACAGTTGGCGACAGTTAATCTGATCTAATCTGAGTTCCTTTGAAGTGTAGGACAAGTATATTATATAGATAGATAGATAGATTTATTTCAGTACATACACAGATGTACATACATGTACATGGTTATAAAAAAGAACACAATGCATAAAATTAAAATAAAATGCATGCATGAGATATAAACCATGCTTTGAACATCAAAGCCAAGGATAACACAAAAAAGAGGAACCTATTAAGTAATCTGACATGGTGATAGTAAAGTTTTCTAATAATTAATTTGCACCACTCACTCTGAACTGAATGATTAAGGAATATATCATCATCATAATGTAATAATAATATAATCCCTATGTTTAAGGATCACAGTCTCGAGTAAAGCAGTCACTTTTCACAAACTCATTTGGTTGTTTGAAACGATGGTGTTTTCTTGCATACCGGACAAGGATATCCGTCTATTGGGGCTAGATATTTCCATCGCACCCTAGGGTTAAGATAAAATTTATGCGCTAGTATGTCACATAAGGACTATTTTTTTTAACTGTTGCACTCGGCACAACAGTCATCCCTCAGGATGGAATTTTACTATCTGAACCTCACACCCATGAAAGATTCTTATATTACGCCATTTTAAGCACATTTTAGGCTATATATGACTTAATTTTTAGTGGTGGAGGCAGACCACCCACATTTTCCTGGCTAAATCCAGTACTGTATACCTTCCACATCCGTAAGACGCGATACTTTCTCATTTACAAGTCGAGCTCCCAGTGGGATTCGAACCCACAGCGGTGAGAAGCGAGACGGTTTCAAACTCAGTGTCTTTACCATCCTGACCATCGAGCACTCACTTAATTTTATATATGGTAGGGTGAAATCCCTTTTGCACTATTTTCTCTTCGGTATGTTCATTTCCTTCAAGTTCAATATCTAGGGAAGTTAAGTTTTGTTTGATCTTTAAGCATCTAATACAGATATTTTTAAACCTTAACTATTAAGACTTTAAGTCAACATTTTCCATCCAATGGAATGCACCATTTAGCTGCATAGCCTGCCAAATTAAAAATTTAATATGTATTCAACTTAAATATACTACCGGGTATGTAGCTTATGTGTATCAAAATATTTTTATCTTTTTTCTATCACTATCTCCTCTATAAATAAATATTGTAAAATGTGAAATAGTGATAAGTTTATAGATTTTTCAGTTAAAGGGACACACGGCTATCCTGATGTTTTAAAAACTCTGGCATCCCGTCAGTTTTGTTACATAATTTCCATTTGTTCAATCATTACTATCAAATACAAGACCAGTTTAAAGGAAAATGTTACAAACTGTTGATTATATTGCACAAATAATATGATTAAACCATTGGTAAAATAAGACGGAAAAAATGAAACTCTAATAAATTTTATTTAATTATATGCAAGCTGATTTAAAGTCAAGATGATACTGGTTAAATAAATCGAGAAACAAAAATCAATGCATCATAAATACTTCAAGTTTGCCGCATGTCCCTTTAAAACAGAGGCAGCAAGTCTACTACACGAAAAATCACCGGACAGCTTGCTACACATGCCATCTTATCTACCAGGGTTTACCGAAAAATGGACCCGTTCCCAATGCAAAATAGTGTGTGTTTTTTTAAAATTGTTGAAAAAATTCCCAATCTTTAAAAAAAAAAAAATGGAAAAAAATCCCAATCTCCCAAAAAATATTTTTTCTTTTTTTTACATATATGTTGTACTGATACCTTATATTACATACTAATCAATGTAAGTGGTATGTTATTGATGTAATAGTGTTCCTAATTATAATTAGTGTTTGCCCTACTTTTTCCTCCAATTAGACGGGGAGGAATTTAAAAAAAAAGGGGAACTTATTCATGTAAACTAACGATCACCAATTTTAACCATTTAATCATAAAGTAATCGCTTACTAAATGGCACGCGCTTGTCTGGACACAAGGAGGTGGATTTAGTAGAAGCGCGAACGTGTTAAGAGGTGTGGTTTCGTAGAAGCGCGGGGAAAATGTAGGGCAAACACTAAGTCAGTTAGAGGCTAAGAAGTGAAATTTTAACAATTAAGAAACTCCGGTCAGTCGCTGCGCTCCTTCCTTTAGGGTTTCTTAATTGTTTAAATTTCACTTCATAGCCTCTAACTAATACCTATATTACCTCATCCTAACATACAAAATGTTGACTTAAACAATTCTCAATTGACCATTTTATTGATGAAACAATTCCCAATTTGGTCATTTTCTCAATAGAAATTTCCCAAATTTACAAAGGTCCTTTTCCCAAAAATACCTGGAAAAAGCCCATAAACCATAGAAAGCATTAAAATCACTAAGATTTCCATCTTAAACAGAAGCATTAAAGCAGAAATAATGTGCTTTGAAATTCCTCAAATTATTATAAATTTGAGACAATTATTCGCATCACTACCAAGTGTCTCAGTTTAGGGAAGTTTTATAATTAATCACCATAGACAGTGAATGTAATATAGCAAAATATGTTTAGACTATCTATAATAACATGCATGTAAAGAAGTTTGTATTTAATTCTGGGGGATTTAAGGAAAGCATTTTTAATGAATAGAGCCTGGATTACGTATAAAAAAAATAACAATAATAAACATAGGAAAGATTGACAATAGTAATATAGTGGCAATGACAGGTTAAGTTAGACTAGTTTCATGTGGATAACACTTGTCAGTAAGATGAACCAAAGTAAATGATAAATTATAGATATTACAGGTGCGGATCCAGGATTTAATGTTAGAGGGTGCAGTTGCAAATTCTTAGTAGGGCGCAGGCCTTTTTCGTGGGGCGTAAACAATTCCCCACTAAACAATGGATCTGTCCTTGTATTAGACTGAGAGTTGTAAGTCAGTGTTCAACAGTGGTGTGGTGCTGAAATTTTGGATAATAAATTACCACCTACACTATTTATAGACAATTATTGAAAACTATGGACACATGATACTTTAATGACTTACTTTCTATACCTCAATATATTTATGGTAGTTGAGAGTAAAGTATTTACTGAATACCACATTCACCTGAATCTCCTATTAAGGACAATTAAAATACAGTGTATTTTTGTTTAGGCAGGCTCAAGTTCCCATAAACACACCTTTTTTTGATGGGTCTAAGATATCATAATTTTCATCAATTCTTTTTCCTATGAATCGCTTTGACAAATTAAATTAATGTCCTTATATATATATATATATGAAAGTTTTAAATTACATATAAGAAAATTGTTGAGTTAATATTACCGTATAATCCCTTATAAACGCCCCCGGGAGCTTAACATTTTTGAAAAGGGGGGCGTTTATTTGAGACCAAACTGAATACATAACGTAACTTTTAAATCAGACATTATTTAATGATTTTCTTTACCAAGCAAACAAAAGTCTGCATGTCAAGCAATCAATAAATGCATCGGATTTAAAGTTTTCTATTGATTTTGTGTGTTCCATGGTGAATGAAACAGATTACCTTGCATCTTTTGGTGTTTCTGCTGAGGTGGGGTGGGGCTGTGGGTGCGTGTATTAGAGGAGGGGCAGTATTATAGGGTATTTTATATTCTCCCATTTTAGGACGCTCAAAATAAACCCCAGTTAGGCATATGACTCATGTGAAAAAGGCAAAATTCCATGAAATACAGGTATGTATACATTCAACATTTCATAACTGGACATGGCCATTGTCGATCTACTTAGAAAACACACAATTGCAAGTTTGTGTGGTCACACACTGCATACCCATCTACAAATAATTGTGTACTTGAAACTGTTCATAACTGTTGACATAGGAAGGGTGTATTAGTAATATGGCTGATATCACTGTCTTATCTGCACATGTACAGTAGGTTTACATGTCATACTACAGAGTGTAACAGTAGCAATACTGAAGTTTCAGGGCACTCTTTGGGCCATTCCCCTCCCCTAAAAGTATATATTTTCCCCTTTTCCTATGAAAAAATCCTCGTTTTTTTTTGGGGGGATGGGGGGTGGGGTTGGTGGGGGTTGAAATTTTTAAACTCAAATACCGGAAAACAGCATACTTTTTTGCAATATAAAAGGGTACATTCTTGGTGCCACTTCAATAATGAAAAAACACTAATTTGTGTTTCCTAGAAATTCCCCTTTGATATGAAAACAACATAAAATTCCACTACTAGAGGTCCTGGCCCCAGTCCCCTAAAAGCTGACAAGTGCACTGAGTTTTAATCAAGTAGGTGACAATTAATTCAATGGATCCACAGGCAGGTATTTATATATAAATCGAGAGTTTAAAGAAACTAATCCAACAATTAAATAACGGTAAACTTACACTACAGAACCGTTTATCTTAACTCTATCCAGGTGTTCAGGTCATATAATAATTTAGCTGTGCCAATGAAAAGTATAGATTTATTCACTGGTTCTGGAAATACCCGTGCATCAAGATGCGTAAAATAAATTATGAGTTGGTAATTCTACGCTGCAGTTTTGGGGTTTGGTCTGGCTAAAGCTGTTTTATATTGTGTCTACAGAGTTTGGATTCTCAAAATATGTAAGTCATATATATATACACCCCATCATCAACAGGTTTAGAAACGGTGTACTTACATCACAAAATGTGGCTGTTGCTGGCGGGATAGCTACTTTAAATAGAAAGGGAAGAGAGTTATAGTTTAAACTTATAAATTTGATATCAACTGGAAAAAACTTCTTTCAACTTATATTTATCACTCTCGATGGCTTCCTGGGTAGAACCAGAGTACTAAGCAAGTGAATTTATGCAAGTGGATGAAGTACCTTGCCCAAGAATAAACAACATGGTCATGTCGAGGATCGAACCCACGTCCTCTCAATTAGTTAGGCCAAATAAAATTATACCTGTGTTTACTGTAACATTGCTGAAAAAAATCAGATAGGTAGGTAGGCATTTTATTTTATTTTATTTTATTTTATTTTTTTTTGGCAATGTTACATTTAATGTGGTGATGAGCTTTGATGAATGGGAAAATGTGGTATTTTAAAAACTACAATAGATAACAATATGAAATTGTGTATGTGTTATTGTTTCCCAAAAGGCATGGCAACAACTGGCTCTTTTCCCAATCACTTGCAATTATTGCAAAGGGGTAAAACAGTTTAATTTATTTTTCGCATGTCCGGAAGAGGGTCAGTTCCAACAGCAGAACAATGAGCACATGAGTTGGTAGTGATCGCGTGAACATAATTATTTTTACAAAAAAAAAATAAAAAAATAATAATATTTTTTTAATATTTTTTTAAGTTTTTAATTTTTTCAATAAAAGAAAATGGAGTCGGGGGTGTTTTCAGAGGGTTGGTCGGGTTACAGTAAACTCAGGTATAATTTTATTTGGCCTTATATATAGGGACAATGAGATCATGGCTTAAAGCGAGATTTATAAATATAGATGGAACGCATTCAGACTGAAGGCTTAAAACAGATGCAGGGATTTAAATAAGATGTCAAGGCCATTCATTTTGGTACGAACATACTGCTGTAATGTCAGTGTTTATTTCCCTTATGTAAGTGGTACCATTCCCAATGGCAAATAGTATGGGTTTTTTTTCCAGCTGGAGTGAACATATTCCCAATCCCATTTTTTTTTAAAATATTTCGAGGGAAACTTTAAACAAAAGAAGGGGGATATATTCTTTTAGGTAAGGTAATGGTGCTTCTGGTGTCTAAGAAATGGGCGTAACAGTAAACAAATGGAGAATGGTAACACTTTATGCCCGCTCACTTTTTCATGTTGAAGTTGTATGTTGCTACAATGTTGGTACAATGATGTTTTTTGCAGGCATTAGACAAACAAACACTTTATCCTACCAGGAAATGAATCAGGTAGTAGAGATAAAGTTTGGGAAAGTTTGGCAAATACCTTGGTTACTATTGACTAGAATGAGATTGGAAGATTTGTCAGTTCTCATGTTCCCCTGAACTTGCCAAAACATTAGCATACATACAGGGCCAAGGTCATGTTAAATTTTAAATGCGACATCTTTGGTTATTTGGAACATTCTATAGTTTCATATGGTTAGTGTTGATTGTTATTGATAAAGTATTATAAACTTTATTTTATATTGTTTACCAAACAAGCAACATAGCTTATACCTTCCACAAACTGTAAGATCGACACTTCCCTCACTTGGCAAGTCTTGCTCCCAGTGGGATTTTGTCTTGATATTAGAGGTAGATTACATACATTAACATAGAATGATGACATAATAATGAGAGTGTAGTTTTAGTGCTACCACTCATTATGGAACACTACATTGTGGAGACTATGTCGAGTGTTACAGCAGAAGGGCTGACCATAAAAATGTTCTGGTTTGCGGTTTTCCTACCTACAAACAATTCTTTAAAAAAAAAATTGTGCTTCATTATGGTCTTAACTGCAAAAAACACACAAAAACGTGTATTCCTTCTTTATACATGTAATATGAAATCCTGGGCCAGCAGGGATTTTTCTAGGCCCAATTTGGGAGCCGAATTTTGGCCCCATCCCAATCCAAAATATCCTCATATTTTCCCACAATATCCTCACATTTTCCCAAAAAAGCAAAATATTTTCCCCCCAAAAAAAATAAATAAAATATATATATTAAATGTAGCCCTGTTTGACAATGTATTTGTTGCAGACTTGTATAAGAGCTTGATTTTGAAATTATTCCGAACATTTTTAGTGCCTTAATTACTATGTAATATAGTAGGATTATTATTTTTCCCAATTTCTCGATTCCACGCGCCTTTTTCCCAATTCAAAAGGTTTCATGTTCGGTATTTATTTCCTATTTAACAAATTCATGGCAATCTATTGATCATGCTCGGTACTTAAATCATTTTATAGATAACAAATAAATGTTCACTAGGTTTTAAAATTAGATTTTGCACTAAGATCTTGATACGTGTTTAGAACTTGATAATGTGTCAATGGCCACGCCCAGTCACGTAAGACGTCAATATGCCATGCATAATAGAACAAAGAGGTAACTTCATAGTTCATATAAATGGAAGGATAAGCACTGAAATGTTTGAAATGCATGTTTGTTTTTCTATATGTAACATGGGCCTGTAAGGCTTCTTCCCAACTGAACATTTAATTGTTTTTTTTCCCAACTGTGGCAAAAAAAAATCCCAGTCAGAAAGCAGAAGTCTCCAAGAATGAGAAAAAGCATTAATTCTGCAATGTGTTTTTGTCTGCATGAAAAGTCTAATAAATAATGGATCTAAATATAAATAAAGCATAATATTGTCATATTTACTTAATTGATGAAATCTTACCTCTTTCCCAAAATGAGAAATAAGCACATTTTGGCTCTTCCCAATTTTGTGGAATAAAACCCTGAAAGGTTGCTTTGTAGTTCAGTTTTCATATAAGTGGGAGGACATGCATTGAAAGTCTTCAGATGTTACTCAATAGTTCAGTTTTCATATAAGTGGGAGGACATGCATTGAAAGTCTTCAGATGTTACTCAATAGTTCAGTTTTCATATAAGTGGGAGGACATGCATTGAAAGTCTTCAGATGTTACTCAATAGTTCAGTTTTCATATAAGTGGGAGGACATGCATTGAAAGTCTTCAGATGTTACTCAATAGTTCAGTTTTCATATAAGTGGGAGGACATGCATTGAAAGTCTTCAGATGTTACTCAATAGTTCAGTTTTCATATAAGTGGGAGGACATACATTGAAAGTCTTCAGATGTTACTCAATAGTTCAGTTTTCATATAAGTGGGAGGACATGCATCAGTGCTCTCCAGAAAATATGAAGTAGTAGGTGAAAAAATAATTGTAGTAGGCGCAGTTGCACACGATGCGAGATGCGAAGTGGCTTGCTCGAGCCGCAAAGCGGCGAGGTTTGCGGTGAGGGTGTGGTAGGGGTGTCCCCTCCCACTTGGGGTATCTCCCCCGGATTTTTTTTATTTTGACGGTGCAAAATGGTGCGTTCTGGTGCATTTTACACTCAATTTGCATTGGTCTGTAAGGACACTTTTATATTACAAAGATAAATAATTCTAAATATTTTTTTTTTTTTTTTGAGAAAAGAAGACGGCGCTAGGTTCTAGAGTAATAGGCGATATCGCCGGCTGCCGGGGCTTCTGGAGAACACTGCATGCATTTAATGTCTTCAGATGTTACTTCATAGTTCTGTTTTCATAGAAGTGGAAGGACATGCATTGAATGACTTCAGATGTTACTCAATAGTTCAGTTTTCATAGAAGTGGAAGGACATGCATTGAATGTCTTCCGATGTTACTTCATAGTTCAGTTTTTAAAGAAGTGGAAGGACATGCACTGAATGTCTTCCGATGTTACTTCATAGTTCAGTTTTCAAAGAAGTGGTAGGACATGCACTGAATGTCTTCCGATGTTACTTCATAGTTCAGTTTTCCGAGAAGTGGAAGGACATGCATTGAATGTCTTCCGACGTTACTTCATAGTTCAGTTTTCATATAAATGGAAGGACATGCATTGAATGTCTTTAGATGTTACTTCATAGTTCAGTTTTCAAAGAAATGGAAGGACATGCACTGAATGTCTTCCGATGTTACTTCATAGTTCAGTTTTCAAAGAAGTGGTAGGACATGCACTGAATGTCTTCCGATGTTACTTCATAGTTCAGTTTTCAAAGAAGTGGTAGGACATGCACTGAATGTCTTCCGATGTTACTTCATAGTTCAGTTTTCCAAGAAGTGGAAGGACATGCATTGAATGTCTTCCGACGTTACTTCATAGTTCAGTTTTCATATAAATGGAAGGACATGCATTGAATGTCTTTAGATGTTACTTCATAGTTCAGTTTTCAAAGAAATGAAAGGATATGCATTGAATGTCTTCAAATGTTACTTCATAGTTCAGTTTTCATATAAATGAAAGGACATGCCTTGAAAGTCTTCAGATGTTGCTTCATAGTTCAGTTTTCAAAGAAATGGAAGGACATGCCTTGAAAGTCTTCAGATGTTGCTTCATAGTTCAGTTTTCATATAAGTGGGAGGACATGCATTGAAATAATTCCTTCAAATTCAGATGCGAACACAGATTTGTATCATGTAAAATACTCCAACAAGCAGCAGTTAGACCAGGAAGCTGCATCATACTTTCCGGCCTACTTTAGAGATGTAGCACACCAACTGCAACACAGGAAGTGTCAGCCTGGGGTAGTCGCATAATGGCGATCAATAAATAGTTCTCATTTCTTTTTGTAAAAAAAGGCATTTCACTAATTTAAAGTGCTATTTTTGGTTTATATCACATTGTTGATTTATTTGTTACTTTTTTCAAGCACTGTCATGTTAAAATTGTGAGTTTTTATTTTTTTTTGCTTACATGGAAATGAGTGTATGAATTCAATATTTTGGCGTCTCAGTGTTTATGTTTTTAAAGGGAGCATTCATTCATGAGACAAGTTCTTTCTTAGATACATGACCCCCATTTTTCTGTGGATTTTTTGGCAGCATATGTGTCATTTGTGATGAGAATGTAAGTTATTCATTTTTAATTTGGGCCTAAATATGAATGACAACATGGAATTTAAATTCACACACAACTCAATGCAACAATCAATGGGTGTGTTATACCTAGAGATAGTAGTGCAATAATGTACGGTAATTGATTCCTCACCTTTCCACCTCCTTTCTCCCACTGACATTAGTGACTGCGGCTATATATCTCATGATGATTTTCGATGCTTCCGTTTTACCAGAACCGCTTTCACCTGCAAAATAGAGGTGGGATAAGGTGACAAGAGATCAGACATACCAATAAATAGTAGAATGATGAAAGAATAGCTAGGTGATTCAAAAATTGCTTAGAGTAACACCTTGACGCATGACAACTAGTTGATTAAATTGATATGGATTATACATTTCACCCCAAAAAAAATAATTCCCTGACGCCAACAGGAATGAAATAAAAAAATAAGCTTTGTAACATAGCCTTTGTGGCAAAAAAAATAAAAATATGAATAAATAGGCCAGATAGCATTTGTGGCAAAAAAAAACAACTGAATAAATAGGCCAGATAGCATTTGTGGCAAAAAAAAAAGAATAAATAGGCCAGATAGCATTTGTGGCAACAAAAATACAAACTGAATAAATAGGCCAGATAGCATATTTGGCAACAAAAATACAAACTGAATAAAATAGGCCAGATAGCATTTGTGGCAACAAAAATACAAACTGAATAAATAGGCCAGATAGCACTTGTGGCAACAAAAATACAAACTGAATAAATAGGCCAGATAGCACTTGTGGCAACAAAAATACAAACTGAACAAATAGGCCAGATAGCACTTGTGGCAACAAAAATACAAACTGAATAAATAGGCCAGCTAGCATTTGTGGCAACAAAAATACAAACTGAATAAAAAGGCCAGATAGCATTTGTGGCAACAAAAATACAAACTGAATAAATAGGCCAGATAGCATTTGTGGCAACAAAAATACAAACTGAATAAATAGGCTAGATAGCATTTGTGGCAACAAAAATACAAACTGAATAAATAGGCCAGATAGCATTTGTGGCAACAAAAATACAAACTGAATAAATAGGCCAGATAGCATTTATGGCAACAAAAATACAAACTGAATAAATAGGCCAGATGACACCGTGAGTAACGTAGCATACTAATGTTTTAACGTAAACTTAACCACGCACAAACTCCAGCTGGCTTGCAGAACATCGGTGGTTCTACCCAGGTGCACGCCCGTGCACGAAAATTGCCCGGAGGGGCACCTGGAGTCTTCCTCTACCAGTGGAAGCTGGAAAGTCACCATATGACCTTAGCTGTTGGTGCGACTATAAAATCCAATTCAATTCAATTCCATGCACAAACTATCAACATGAACTGAATTTGAAATTAAAAACTGTTGTTTAGCTGTGAGTAATCAATCTTAAGTACTTAATATCTAAAGGACTTAATAAGTAAATAAGTAGAAATCTTCAAGATTCCTGCACAGTGGTGTTGTGACCTACTTTGCGGTGTTACTATATTCTCTAGTACTCGCAACATCCAGTGGCTGTACACCAGCTTTCGACTACTGTGAGAACTATAGGTTCAAAGTAAAGAGTAGGGCACGGTTCCCGGATTCTCTTCTATCTGGTATGGCTCTAAATAATCTTAGACAATGACTGTGTTGATGAGCTAAACCACCAAAAAACGGCAAAGTCACACTAAAAACATTTTGTCAAAACTCTACCCAGGTAATAATGTATAATTTTTATGTGATGATTAAAAAAGGTTTGTTTACTGGTTGCATGAATATATTATGTGAAATGAATATGAGTTCGTAACTCTTAATTTGACGCTCCATTTTTGGGGTTTGGCCTGGCTGGTTAAAACCGATTACACTGTGTCGATAGAGTTTGGATTTTCAAAATATGTTAAGTTACATATATATACCTCATCATGAGTAGGTTTAGAAACGATGTACATACGTTGTAAAATGTGGTTGTTGTTGGATAGATACTTTAAGATGTTTGGCTTGTTTAATGATCAATCTTTCTTTTATTTCATTCTTTATGTTGAAAATAAAAAGCATTTCATTTCAAATAAACTTCATTTTCCAAGGAGGCGGAGCGAGCTACTGTGCATGCACCCGATGTGTCTCAATAGAAAATGGCTGTCCCACTGTCTAAATGTACACTTGATGGACAACCTCTCTTGCACCATTTTCTCCCTCGGCACGTTATTGTTGTTACTATAGCAATGGTAAATGAATGAAATGATTGTTTTCGGAGTTTATGCATTTTTTTATTGCTGCAAGTCAGATTGGGCTTTATACATAGTAGCAATGAAGTGTGCCATTTATGTAACAGTGTTTAAATCCACATAAATGCTGAACACAATGTGAATCAATGTAGAACAATAACTGTTACATTATAACTCATGTGCACAACCATCTGTCAGCAAGCAGACTAAGCTGCATGACTGCTTTGTGTTTTATACAAAGCCTAACCCAAGTCCAATCACAGTAAGAATACATTATTTAGCTGTTATTAATCACATAAAGATGTTCATGAAGGTCACCCTTAAAAAAAAATAATCTGTTTTCTGATCCAGGATAGGTAAGGTAGGTAGGTGCAATATGTTTACTTCTTAAGACAGTTAAAACCTCATGAAAGTAAAGGAAAATATTTGAAAGAATCCCCGCCCCCACTCCAACCCCACACACAAACATACACAAAACAAGAGAAACGCCTGTTGGCATTAAAGCTGAGTTTTCCACAATGTGAAAGATCAGTCATTTGAATAGTGTATGCAAGATGTGCACAACAGATTTTATTTGCTTTTCAACATACATAGGACAATAACTCTAATTTGCCTGATGACAGATTCATGGTTTTTGCACTCTGCACTTCCTCTCATTGCCCTCTATCATTGTGTGAAGTGTCATTGCAGTCCAATCAGTAGTTTGAAGATATGCTCCGGACAAAAATTCTAAGTATAAAATTACAAAGGGCTATAACTCTAATTTAAAGAAGACAGGGTTACAGTTTTTGCACTTTGCACTTCCACTCATTGCCCTTTATGATTGTGTGAAGTTTCATTGCAGTCCCATCAGTAGTTTGAAGAAAAGCCCCGGACAAAAATTCTAAGTATAAAATTACAAAGGGCTATAACTCTAATGTGAATGAAGATAGAGTTATGGTTCTTGCACTCTGCACTTCCTCTCATTGACCTATATCATTGAATGAAGTTTCATTGTAGTCAGCAGTTTTAAAGACATGTTCAGGACAAAAATTCATAACTCTAATTTGAATGAAGACAGAGTTACGGGTCTTCCTCTCATTGCCCTCTATCATTGTGTGAAATTTCATTGTAGTTTTCAAGATATGCTCCGGACGAAGTGTGACAGATGGACGGATGGACGGATGGACAAAGCGGCGACTATATGCTCCCCCGAAAATTTCGGGGAGCATAAAAATATGACTAATTAGGAAAATATTCAAGTGGGCTAATTCTGAAAATATTCTAAAACTTTTATCTATTTTTAGTAACAGTCACCTTGACCCCAGTGACCCCAAATGCAACCCCAAACTTCCTTTTCATATAAGCTACCTAACCATAAAGTGTCATGCCAATATCTCATTACAAACTGAAGTAAATGAGCAGAAACCATTTTTATATTTTTAGTAATAGTGACCTTAACCCCCAAGTGACCACAAATGCAATCTCAAGTTTGTTTTTCATATAATCTACCTATCCATAAAGTTTCATGCCAATTTCCCATTCTTAACTGAAGTTAATGAACGGAAACCATTTTTCTATTTTTAGTAACAGTGACTTTGACCCCAGTGGCCCCATGGGTATGTACGGTAACAGAAAACCAACAGATTTGTACAACTGGCTTCGGTTGCATTTTTTAACACAATGGAGAATTCACAAAAGGTGCACACTTGACCGAAGTTTCTACATGTACACAAAAGTGCACACTTGACCAAACTTTGTATATGTACACAAAAGGTGCACGTTTGACCAAACTTTGTATATGTACACAAAAGGTGTACGCTTGACCAAAGTTTGTACATGTACACAAAAGGTGCACCCTTGACCAAAGTTTGTATATGTACACAAAAGGTGCACGTTTGTCCAAAATGTGTATATGTACACAAAAAGTGCACGTTTGACCAAAGTTTGTATATGTACACAAAAGGTGCAAGTTTGACCAAAGTTTGCATATATACACAAAAGATGCACACTTGAACTAAGTTGTATATATGTACCTTCACAAAAGGTGCACACTTGACCAAAGTTTCTACATGTACACAAAAAGTGCACACTTGATAAAAGTTTGCATATGTACACAAAAGGTGCACGCATGACCAAAGTGTGTATATGTACACAAAAGATGCACACTTGACCAACATTTAAATATATACACAAAAGGTACATGCTTGACCAAAGTTTGAAAGGTCAGGTCAGAAAGGTCAGGGATTTGTTTTACCTGAGATGACTATACAAGTGTCTCTACTCTTCCTCTTCATCGTTTTGTAAGCACTGTCAGCAAGAGCGAATATATGTGGAGGTCGTTCGTAGATCTCACGACCTTTGTATTCATCCACGTAACTCTGGTTGTAGATGTCGATGGTCTTGTAAGGGTTGACGGAAACGATCACCTCTCCGATAAATGTGTAAAATCTGTTTTTTTCATACCTGCCACAACAAAGGTAAACTATGTTATCAAAAGAAAACATTGATACAAGTGAGTGATGTGTGACTGGACATTGCTGATAGTGTTGTTCCCCACTACCGGAATCTGGTCATTCCAGATGGGGACCACGGTTTCACTGATATGTATGTCATAGAATCTGTAAAAGAAAATAAAAATCCCCTGAAAATATTTTCTGTACCCAACATAATAATTAGGCTAATCTCGAACATTACCTCAATCTTGCTTGTAGATCTGCCAAAGGCGATGTTTACCTTTCATATCCTCGCAGATCTAGAGCTTTTTAAAGTATACACGAGAGACACAATGCTCCAGGGAGTAGGGGTGGGGGATGGGGGAAGGGGTGCATACCCGCCAACACCCCCACTCTTTGATGCATTTTTGGAGTATTTCCACTTTTATTTTTAAATACCTATAATGACACTGAAATGTTGTGATTTACCCTGAATTTTTCGAATTTTCAGGAAAACTGAATGACCTTTATATACTCACTCCCCATTTGTTTTTACATATTTCATTTTTGTTTTGTTTTGTTTTGTTTTTGCTGACAATGTATGTAGCTGCGTATAAGTGTTCCATAAGTAACAGTGAACTTGACCCATCTCAGAGACCTGACAAAGGCAACCTCAAGATTCTCTCCACATAAGTAACTTATACCAACTTTTGTTCCAATATCTAAATTATCACCTGAAACATTGTTCTAACTTTAGTAACAGTGACTTTGACCCAGTGACATCAAAGGCAACCCAAAGCTTCTGTTCCATACAAGCTACCCACATACCAAGTTTTGCTTTAAAATCTCATTCCTTTAATACTCAAGTTATTGCCCAAAAAAACTTTTCTATTTTCAGTAAAAAAGACCCTGACCGCACTATTACTAACCTTCCTTTTCATATAACTACCTTCAAAACAAGTAAACCTATTGCACTGCCTCTCAAACCTATGATTTTTCTATTTTTAGTAACAGCGATCTTGACCTCTCTGACATTTGCTTGTATCCCAACTTGAGGTTTAGTTTAGAAAAAGATAGGCCTACACTTGCCAGTAGCCTGTCTTGAGGTCTAGTTAGTTAGGAAAATATGTCAACCCAAGCTTTTAGAGGTATATTTAATATGTCTTTATATATGGCCTCATATAAACGCCCTATTTTTGTAATACGCAACACCCATATATACATACATTAGTTACTTAGCAACAGCAACATCAAAATTGAATGGTTGTTTCTGTCAATAAGTAACAACAAACATATTGACATTTTCATACAGAGACTCATATATCTACACGTTTACATTTAAGCCGGGCATCCATTTGTACATGATCCGTGGTCTGTACTTTCATTGTGTCAAAAATCGCACATTGTGCGATTTGTCGCAGACACGGAAAAGGATGCTTCCCAACATTTTCTCTATATAACCGATTTTTCACTGACACGGATACGGACCACGTACAAATGGATGCCCGGCTTTATACAATAAACAATATCTATGATACAATCATTTTACATTTTGTAAAATTATACTTGATCAGGTCTGGTTCTGATTCAATGAATAAGGTGCCTGTGGTTTATGTTATATACACCAAATTAAAGGTTTCTGTGATTTGTTACATAAAGACTAAATTAATGGTGCCTATCATTATCCAGGTGCCTATCATTTATCCAGGTGCCTATCATAGACCCAATTAAAGCAGTGATTTTGTTACTTGCACGTCCTGCGTCTAGGATGCATAATATTTGCTGGGGACTCACAACTGAAACAAATGTGCGTTCGTAGTATGCATAGTAAATCCCACAGCTTTGTGATTATGACTCGCACCGGTAAATTGTGGGCTTTATCTCGGGCGGTATATCTCTCAGGATCGTAAAACCAGGTTTGTATTTTTACCTGACCAATCATAATCATCGACCTTGCAGTAGTCTCGATTGTCTGTGATGCTTTCTTTTTTTAAAACTTCGGTTTTTTAAAACAAAAGTTTGTATTTCAAATCAAGCGTCGAAGATGGCCTTGCACACTCTTGCTAATTTGATTCTTTCTTTCGTTTTCGATCAACGACAAGCCATGTGTTTTCTAGTTGTCTGCTAAAATGTCACTGAAGAAAAAGTCTAAACCAGTCCCCAAACAGCATTCTCTGGCTGGATTTCAAGCGAAAAACAGCGATCCAGACCAAAGTACACCTACCGCTTGTTTTCTGTCACACTGAGTTTGTGTTTGTTTATTTGATAATTAAAATGATTTCACTATACACTATTTTTTTTATAGAGATATAGTCTAGGTAGGTATATTTTACGAAAAATACATATAGAGTAGGTACCATTAACAAAATGTTATATGTTTTACCATACAGGTACATTTCAGGTGAGGACTCATAGTTTTTCAAAAGGACTCAAAAATTCTGAAGGCAGCGAGTCCCAGGACTCATAATCACCAAATTGTAAAAAAATCACAATTAAAGGTGCCTGTAATTTGTAACATAAGACATATTTAAAGGTGCCTGTGATTTATGTTAGGGCAAATAATAGGCCAAAAAAACACGTCTATTTCTGGCCCAAAAAAAATAGGGTAGATAGGTAGAAAAATCTTTTTTTTTCTTTTTTCTTTTTTTTAGAATTAATCCTTACTATACTAAATTCAAATCAAGAACATCAAAGCATGTTTTCTTGAACATATTACATAATATGAGTGTTCCACAACATGCCTTAAAAACCTAAAAAAAAATGCTCTAAAATGTTTAGGGTCGAGGCCTTAAAAATAGGGTCGGTCGGAAGTCCAGAAACAAATTTTTTTTTTTGCCTTATATAGGCCAAATTAAATTGAATTGAATGTTGTTTAACGGCTCATCAACACAGTATAGGTTATTTAGAGCAGCCCCAGAGAGAGGGGAAGGATACATAGGAACCCGGGAACCTGCCCTACTCTTATTATCGAATAGATTCCTATGGTTCCTTAACGTGCAGACCAAATTAAAGGAGCTTGTGATTTGTCATATATACTAATGCACCTATCAATATTTTGCCCCAGGGGGGGGGGCGGCGGGCATACAGGGGACTTTAGACAAGAAGACGGTCCCCGATAGGCGGGAGTTTGACACGCCGAATTATTCCGGGTCCCGGGAAATAGACTGGCCGGATTTTACGACTGGGTACCCGGGATTTAGACAAACCATTTGTATTAACAAAATGGCGGAAATTTTGAAAAAAAATGGAAGCGTTTAAATCACATTTTTCTGTCCAAGACATGTGTGATTGGGTTGGGGTAATATCCCCAGACCTGTCTAAGATATTTAAAGGTATACAGGAAATGTTCTTATTCATTTCTGTTGACGTATATGTATTTTCTTCTATTGTCGTGTGTTTTCGCGATGACCTTCACGGTCCCAATCAAAGGAAGATAGACGAATTTGTTACGAAAATAGAAAAAATGTTTCTAAGCCTTATGTAATTGATTTCCAAAAATATGTAGGTTTAAATATAAAAAGTAAATAAATTTTACCATTTCATATAAAATGTAGACCTACTCATTGGCCACATTATTTGGATTTAATACTCTCCTTGTACATTTTGGTTATTTCATAGAAATATTAAAAACATAATGTTCATGCGATATTAAAGTTGTGTGTGCTGTGTTTTCGATATTGTATGCTAAATAAACTTCATATTTGTAGGCAGTGTATTAAACTGTAAATAACATTTATATAAGAATAAATCACTTTTTTCCTTTTTTGGTACATCTTTTTTTCAGGTTTTTAATATGCTGCAACAGTTAATGTTATATCAAAAAAGGTAATTAATTGTGAACTCATAAATTGTATACCAGCAAATGTAATATTTCAGTACTGTATGCTGTGGTGATGGTGTAATAAAAATAATGCAAAATATTCTATGTTTCAAGCAACCCTACGGCCTATGCCTACCTTCTTAACAAAAATGTCCAGGACCCAAATTAAATAGAGGATAATTGTTGCTTTTTGTTGATTATCGAGTTTTAATTCACCGAGTGAGCACCAAAATAGGGGAGGCACTTAGATTCGCACCTGTATATATGTCAATTGCATTTTTTTGGTGACAAAAGGGCACATGTGATCCATGAACGCAGCTTCAAGTTTTATCTGTTGTGCACCGAGATCTCTTACTAAAGGGGGCCATCACTATCAGAAAACTAAAGTATTAAATTGATGCTAGGTTTTTCTCCATAAACCATTGGTTAAACTGTCGAATTGCTGACATTGTTTTGGCTGATTTGTAGCCAGTTCATGGTGGAAAAATGCTAAACTGGCAATATTGGCGCTAGCTTGCTTCACCCCCGGGGCATTTGATTCACAATTTAAGCATCTCCCACTATGGGGATTTAGACAAAATTATTGGCTCTAGGGTGGGGAATTAGACCCCAAAAAGAAAGGATTGTCTAATTCCCCTGGGTCTGCCCGCCGCCCCCCCCCTGGGGCAAAATATTGATAGGTGCATAAATCAGAGGTGCCTGTGATTTGTTATATGGACCAAATTAAATGTTTCTGTGATTTAATTAAAGGTGCCTAGACTAAATTAAAGCTGCCTGTGATTTATGTTATACAGACTTATTAAAGGTGCTTATGATTTAAGTTATATTGACTGAATTAAAGGTGCCCCTGATTTATGTTATATAGATAGAATTAAAGGTGCATGTGAATTTTGTTATTATAGACTTAATTAAAGGTGCCTATGATTTATGTTATATAGATAAAGGTGCCCGTGATTTTTGTTATTATAGACTTAATTAAACATGCCTGTGGTTTATGTTATATAGATAGAAATAAAGGTTCCTATGATTTATGTTATATAGACCAAATTAAAGTTGGAGACTATTTTATGTTATGTAGACTTAATTTAAGGTGCCTGTGATTTATTGATATCATCAACAGACAGAATTAAAGATGCCTAGATGATTGTGTTATAATCAACAGACAGAATTAAAGCTGCCTAGATGATTGTGTTATAATCAACAGACAGAATTAAAGCTGCCTAGATGATTGTGTTATAATCAACAAACAGAATTAAAGATGCCTAGATGATTGTGTTATAATCAACAGACAGAATTAAAGATGCCTAGATGATTGTTATAATCAACAGAGAGAATTAAAGCTGCCTAGATGATTGTGTTATAATCAACAGACAGAATTAAAGATGCCTAGATGATTGTGTTATAATTAACAGACATAATTAAAGATGCCTAGATGATTGTGTTATAATCAACAGACAGAATTAAAGCTGCCTAGATGATTGTGTTATAATCAACAGACAGAATTAAAGCTGCCTAGATGATTGTGTTATACTCAACAGACAGAATTAAAGCTGCCTAGATGATTGTGTTATAATCAACAGACAGAATTAAAGCTGCCTAGATGATTGTGTTATAATTCAAGAACGGGATTATTCTCACTTAGCTTTATTAAGCATGTCAAGCATATTTATAATATAGATTTATTACGGCCATGCAATTAGATTTGTTTTCAATGTAACTAACATCTTTTAATACAAGAACATACTGTGTTACATTTCAAGTTTAACACTTCTTTTCCTTCTTGTTAGGCCAGTTTTTTTTTATTAATTGATTTACGGATTTTTTTTCTAAAAGTTGAGGGTAGGAGAAGGGAAAAAAATAAAAATAAAATTAAGATGGTGACCAAAAAATGCCCTTTTAATATGTTACTGTAGTATTTCATACCTCGACGAAACACATAAAAATAACATTCAATTCTTAAATTTTTAACCAACGTTATTTCACAGTTTGAATTAACACTTTCATACATCCAAAAATCATTGTTTTTGCTTCTTTGTTTTTTAGCATTCCGTGTGGATGATTTTAAGGCTCTGTTGAAGCAGGAGAGGCAGATAGGTCTCACAATACTGAAAGGTTCTCTCAGTTGCCTGACTTCATATTTTTTTTTTATTTTTTTTTTTCTATTTTTTTTTTCTAAAATGAGTTTTTTGGTTTCGGCAAAACTTGCAGTCGGCGGGTCTGTTACAATCTAAAATCAAAAAAATCTGGCCTTAGTTATCATGGTTATACATGTAGATAGGTTTATAACTTTCTGGCCATACTGATGAACTTCTTACATACGGTGTGTAATTAAATAGATTGTAGACCAATAAAACACTCATAAATTATATATTATATTGAAAGGTACATAAAACCTAGTACTATCCATTTCTGATTGGCACTATTAATGTAACATACTCATGTACATATTATAAAAGTGTAGGTCTCATGAACCAATAAAACTCACATAAATTATATTGCAAGGTTCATAAAACCTACCTACTATCCATTTCTGATAAATTAATAAAATTTGGTGTCTCACCCACAGGTCGGTTTTAAGAGCACATGCTGCGTAAAAATGTTGATTTGTATTATTGTGTATACATAACAATCCTCATCAATTTTCTTAAAAGGCAGAGTTTGTTTTTTTGGTGCCAGTTGGTGCTGATGTATCCTAATATATTTTTTTAGTGTTTTGGGAATGGGTTTCTGTGGCTCTACAATTGGGAAATATTTTGTTTAGATGCAAACCAAATGCAAAGATATAATGGTTTATTATGTGCCCACCTTGTGGATACCAACTTGGTAATGTAGTAAAAGGACTATAAGCCTTAGAATAACACACATATCATATTTCCACCAATAGTAACGCCTGGGTGCGATTCTATATGCCACAGTGTCGCTCTTATAAAATAAAATAAAGGTTATATTATTAGGGCTATACAAAAGAACGAAAATGTACTGTTTTTTTTTTTTAGTTTTTGATATAAAAGATCAAAAATGTATTGAATTTTGAAATAATTTTTTTTTTTTTTTTTTTGAAAGGTGGGGTTGTTGTGGAAGGAGTGGGGTGGGGCTTCTTTCTGGGGAGGCGCTCCTATTAGGGTAAATATGGTACATTTACAAAGACTAGGACCAAATACAAGTGGTTTATCTTAGTCATACTGATCTACAAGTACAGATCAATTGCCAATGTTTGCAAATCATCTTGTATTGGACATAAATCTGACATGATTAGTTACAGGTCTATATTTATGTAGGTTTTAATGACTGACCAGTCAGTTATATATATCGTAACATAGAAGATTTGTGATAGATACCTGTCAAATTACTGCTATTACCCGTGACCTGTATCGACAGTGAACCATATAATAATAATCGGGAGGAATTATTTATCTTACTAACAGAGGTCGACATTATGCTATGTCAATCCTAAAGTAAACAAATTTTTTTTCAAATGAAACAAAAAAAAATCCCGTATTGAGAAAAGTACATTTCTTTTTTAAATTAAATAAAACATATGGTCCGGTATATTTATATCGATGGACACTCAGGGGTGTCATTAAGAGGCGGGGATTTCCCATTGCTACTTAGGCGGGGATTTCCCATTGCTACTTTGACTGGTCAACCCAGCTACTATGAATACTTTTACTAGTATTTTATACAAGTATCAATAAAAATACCCGGCTATTCTGCTCTGTGTACCGCTTACTTATAAAGTTAATGACACCCCTGGACACTGGTAACTTTGCTGTATTGACATTTGTAAAATTTGGGCGTGTTTTTTTAAATAAATTACTGAAAAAACAATGTCATTTATGTTTAAGTGTTATATAACTAACTTTGTTAGTTGTTTTAACGGTGTCTTACATCATTTTCAGCACATGTAAGGCTATATATTTTTGTTGGAGGCAGACTTTTTTCCTGGGTAGAGCTAGATTAGAACCAGTACTGTACACATCCCGCTATCTTAGACTAAAGACTTGACATTCAGATTTTCTAAGCCAGATAGTTAAAATAATTGAAAATACACGGCATGTGCACGTTTTTGTATAAAAAATACTTAAATATAAATACTGACAAATTATGTCACACCTGTTGACAGATAACCGAAGATTTTGAGATGCCCCCTCGTCAACAAACCGGTCATTACAGGAAGTAGTCAAACTACCGAAACTAATCGAACTGAAATGAAATAATTACCTGAGCTTTAAATTTTCCATAAAAGCAGGTAAATTAACATCCCGGAGGAGGACAAAGTCCCCCACCCCGAATTCGGGGCCCTCATGAACACTACCCGCCATTACAAATTGATCATTTCGCTAATCAGCCGGAAATCCCGGTAGGGCGGCGCTTTTGATTTAGTACCTTTTAAATGGCAGAGGCTCGTAGATAAAAGTGGATGAAAATCAGCACGAAAAAAAAAGGTGTTTATTTAATTTCGTGGGCAAATTTATTCAGTGGAAAGTTTGTGTATGTGTAAATCTTCACCAAATCCCTTAGCGCTTTACAAATTTAAATCACAAATTACATTGCCTTGCCTCATCCTTTTTCCGATGTAGTTTTCATAGCCGAAAACAAATGGGGGTTTGACCGAATGAAGGCAACGTGAGATATGAGTATTACTAAAAAAAATCCACTACATTTTTTTTCTCCAGTTTTATTCATAAGATATATTCTCACAATATCATATATGTAGTATTCACAAACAGTCAAACAAACACGCAATCCGAACAAACATAAAATAGTTGAAAATAGGGGAACCACATTGGAACGGTCGGGGCAAAAAGGCCGTTGGGGTCTTAACCAGGTTCGAAGGTACACCAAACCTCACTCTAACCCTTTTGTCACACCGATAAAATTGGACAGTGTACATAAAGAAATCCCCGCGTCAGGCTATGTCCTCTAACACACATGGCACCATAAACGCACTTTCAAGCAGGCCTGCCAAATCTCCGGATAAAATCCGGATTTTTCCGGATTTATTCATTCGCTCTCCGGATCTTCGGATTTAAATGAAAAATCTCCGGATTCATGATTTACCAGCTATATTTTCACAGTTTATCAGCTATTTCCCGAATTGGTCCTGTTACGCTCCCTAGTCAGAGGAATATTTATAGGTGCCAAATCAACGGGGGTCATCCGTGTAATGCACTGACTGAATATACAATTAACACCTAAGGGCATAATTAGTTCCTTCAGTGACATAACGACATGTGCAATAACAGCAATATGTCTGCGACTTCTTTAATTGGTCAAGCTAACTGAAATCGCAAGTGTGAGGAACTAGTAACTCCTTGTGTGTGGTAACTCTATAACAGCTGCTGTGTGTGTATAATGTGTATGATGATTATAATTTATATAAGAGCTATGAAGATTTTGTGTATTTGTATTAAAGGAGTACATCAGGATTTTTCTAGAAATATCTTTAATTATAAAAATGTTCCAATTCATGATAAAACACTTATATCCATCAAAATATGATGTTCTAACCATATTGTTAAGGTTTAAACTTATAATACACCATATAGCTAGGACGGAATCGGGCATAAAATGCTGAAATTAACCCTGGTGCGTAGCCTAGGATAGCACGTATTACTGTACAGAATGAATTTCCTTGTAACTAAGGGGTAATTTTTAAGATCATTCATTATGTTTAGGCTCTTTAAAATAGAAAATATCATTATTTGTCAATTTTAAGTCGGACACCTAGACCCCTTTGAAAAGCCTGATGTACTCCCTTTAAGGCCGCATCTGTTTAGGAAAGTACGTGCACTTTTATAAAAAAAAAAGTGGTAGAAATTAAAGTCTTTATAATCGAATTATTATGCTAATTTATTATTTTCTATAACTATCAACAATGCATACATTTGTATTAATTGCATAAATAATTTAAATTTGCCCTTTAAAAAAAGTAGTGCGAAATTCAAGGCTCGCGCTCCAAATTTTCATTTAAAAATGTTCTTCGTACGTTTTAAATCTTAAATTAAAAAAATCTCAGGATATTGTGTTAACAAGTTTTGGCAGGCCTGACTTTGGTGACAGACATGTATTTTTATAGATCACCTGAGCCGAAGTCTCAAGGCGAATAATACGGATCACTCTTCGTCTCGTCCGTCCGTCTGTCTGTCGTCCGTCGTTCACTTTTGCTTCAAACGACTTTTCCTCAGAAACCGCTTGGCCAATGTTGACTAAAACTTCACATGGATGATCCTTAGATAAATGTTATTCAAATTTGTTAAAATAGGGCTGCGCGATAACCAAGATGTCCACTGTTACCATGAATGATTGAACACCGTTATCGTGAAAGGTTGAAACCTTAACAAATCTATTTCTCAAGAAACGCTGGACAGATTTCGACAGTTTTTCTTTTAAAATAATCACCAAGGGCCTAGACTATCAAGTTTTTCAAACGAAGTCCCCGGGATTAGAAATGACCGTGCTCCGGATCTCGAAAAGTTCGTATATGAACAAGATTTTGCATGTTTTGCATAGACTTGTATAGGATTTTTTTTATTAAATCTTCTTCTTTGAACCACTAGGCACAGAGCTCTCGTATATTACATATGTAGCACCGGCTATGATCTCTAACCAAGTTGTGTTCAAATGGTAACCCTGAGATCTAATTTGGTACCGCCTCGTGGGTCACATTTTTACATAGGGTAAGAGTGAGGTTTGGTGCACCCTAGAACCTGGTTTAAACCCCCAGAGGCCATTTTTGCACTGATCGTTCCAAGGCGGGTAGCTCTATTGTCAACTATTTTGTGCTTGTGATGTCTTGTCTCGCTCTTTTTAGTCATCTTTAAAATTGTTCTTTGTTCTGTGTGTGTTTGTGGTTCATTCATCACCCAATCAGATCACTCGACCACACTGGCGTTTACATGCACATGACATAACAAAACATGGACTAACCTGACTTACATATACAAACAATGGACACATAACGAACACTTAGTATATTGGATTGAACAGGAGCGTTGAACATGTAGGGAAAATATAGGATTTGGACAACATGCCAAATGGAATATTTTGCCTCTTGTGACATCTACTCATATAGGGTAAACACTTAAAAAAGCATCTCTCTGAAACTACAAGAGCCAGAGGTTACTATTTTTGCATTTACTATAAGCTTATGGTCCTCTACCAAGTGTGTTCATATGGTGACGTTGGGGTCACATTTGGCTCTGCCCCAGGGGTCACATGTTTTACAAAGACTTATATAGAGAAAAACTGAAGAAAAAAATCTTCTTCTCTGAAACTACAAGAGCCAGAGGTTTAATGTTTTGCATTTACTATAAGCTTATGGTCCTTTACCAAGTTTGTTCAAATGTGGACCCGGGGGTCACATTTGGCCATGCCCACATTTGTTTTACATAGATGTACATAGGGAAAAACTTTAAAATATATTCTGCTCTGAAACCTACAAGAGCGAGATGTTTAATATGTTGCATTACTATAAACTTATGGTCCTATACCAAGCTTGTTCAGTTGGTGACCCTGGGGTCACATTTGGTCCTGCCCAAGGGATCACATGTTTTACATAGACTTATTTATGGAAAAACTTAAACAAATCTTCTGCTCTGAAACGTACAAGAGCCCAGGGGTTTAATATGGTGTATTTGCTATAAGCCTTATGGTGTGTTCCTTTACCATAGCTTGTTCAAATGGTTGACCTTGGGGTTAATATTGCCAGCATCAGGATCACATGTTTATCATAAACTTAAACAGGGAAAAAGTAAAAAAATCTCCTCTGAAACTACAAGAGCCTCAAGGTTTAATATGTATTGCAATTTAACCTATAAGCTGATGGTCCTCTACAAGTTTGTTCAAGATGGTGGACCATGAGATCAAATTTTGTCAAATTTGGTTGGTGAAACATGTGTTTTACATAGACATCTTCTTCTCAGAAATCACAAGTTATAGAGCGTCTCATATATTATATGGAGCATACGCTTATGGTCCTTTACCAAGTTTGTATAAAATGGTGACCCTCTGTGGGTAAAATCTGGCCGGCTCTGGCGTCATAGAATTTACAGAAAAAGTTATAATCTTTTTTCTGTGAAACTGCATGAGCTAGAGGTCTAATATGTTACAGGGTACCATAACCTCATGTTCCTCTTACCAATTTGTTCAAATGACGATATTGCGTGACAATTTTTGCCCTGCCCTAGGTTACATGTTTTAATAGTATTGCTCTGAAAAGGTTGGAGTAGTTGGGTTGGAACGGTGCACAACTATACCATTCCACTGAATGCCTCAATGCTTCGGAATAGTTTACTGAATGCATTCTGGTTTACTGTTTAGACTCATTTATTTTGAGCCACTCTTAGGTTTTTCCTCCCATTTCTCAGCATGCATATTTGATTTTGAGAACTAAAGTTGCACAACATTAGTTTCATCGATTGACCTCAGATTTTCTAGAAGGGGTAATTTTTTCTCTATATTTACCTAAGCTCATGAAATTAGCCTTTATGTATTGTGCATTTTAGTTCCTTCTAGCGAATTAAATCCTCTTTTTCCAAAGAATCCCTTTTTCTGTAAAATCCGAAGATATATGTTCGCAATGCATGTTAGATAATACACTATCTCATTACTTTACACCATAACAACCCCCTAACAGACACGTTAAGCTCAATCTATCTTGAATTTTAACAGAAATCGAACTTTGTCATAAAGATGGACTTAATATATGAATGAATTTGGGTTTTTACGGCCAATAGACAGTATTTCACGTCATTATAACTTGTTGACGATGATGATGTCCTACCAGGCTCGAACCCTTCCGTATCCAGAGTTCGAACATTTTACCCACTGTACCACCACCGCCTCTCTGTCAAAACTCTTGTAAAATTGTTGAGAAATATCACTACAATCAATAGTGATATCAGTTTTATATGTTAACATTATAGACTTATACTGAAAATATTCCCCAGGACATGGTGTAACATTGAAAAGCCAACCATATTCTTCTTCACTTCCTTAAAATGGGAAAGGATGCATACTACAGATTCGTTAGTCAGATAAAGAGATAAAATGGAATTCAAGATTTAATATTTTGGATTGAGCTAGGTCCACAACTATTGGGCATTAAGAATATCACGACAGAGTTGATGAATATCAGTCATCCGCGGCATTACTGAAAAAAGCATGATCTTTTAAATTCCATATAGCCTAATGCTACGCTGGTATTAGTCCGTAATGCAGCACCGGTCTACTCTAAATCCAGCACACAATGCGTTTTAGGACAACATTTGTGTTTAATTCGGCTTTTTGGGGAGTAGGGGAGGGTGTGGTAGGGAGGGGGTGATTGTGGCTGGGCTGGGATTTCTTATTGACCTTAATTGGGAAAAAAATAAGAGCTTGGAGGATGTGGGGTGATAGAAGAGTATTGGTGAGGTGGTGGGGCGGGTCCGCTATGTAATGGTGTGGTGTCGGCAGGGGTTCATGCTTTATGAGGTAATATAACCTCAGAGATAATGGGTTTATATTTCGGACTCACGGACTCACGACAGAGTAGACATAATTACCCAGGGAACGACGTATCTTTTCGTCGTAGCAATTGTCTTAAAAAAACAACAGAAATCCTTTTTAGTTGCATAGTCTCAATGCAGATCACCGGTCACTCTAATGCTAGCACCGGTGCATTTTGGACGGCATTGTGTTAAATTCGACTGTCTAAGCATCACAAACTTGTGTAAGTTCCTATGATTCATGTCAATTCTATGTTTTAATGGCAACAGATGTGACATAGAAGTATGTTGTAAAAGAAAGGTACCACTTTTGTTTACGTGTGCCTGCACTTTAACTTTCATGGCCGCTCCAACGCAGAAACATAAAATCTAAAAAACTACTGAACTTTCAGTTAGGATATTTGGAGAGATTTAAGACCTTCACAAGAAGTGTTGAACGACTGTCTTCGCATTTTAAGATTAATACGCAAATAAACGTGAAAACATACCTTGTTTTACATATAACGAGGCGAGCTCTAACGCAGCACCGAGATACTCCTCTAACGGTGCAGATCTCTAGCCATTAGAGCGTTTGGTAAGGACTGTTAAAATAAGTTAGCTTTAAACAACAATTTGAAATTGTAAAACACGATAAAGTGCATATTTTCTTCGTTTGGTTGCTGGGGAGATGGAGCCTACAATGTAAGTTGTAAAAATGTCGTTATTATATGGTACAATCTCTGGAAAATGTGTGTAAAAAATAAATATAACAATCAATTCTGATACAAAAAAAATATTTCCAGCGGATTTATTGTGCGGGAATCAAACCTGGTGTTTGGGACTTGAAACATATCAAAACGCGGACCTACGGCCATGTGTATAGATGGGTCTTCAAGTCCCCGCCACCAGATATAGATATTGAAATGAAATGCGTGTTTAAATCAAAATTATAATTTGATGTCGTTTTAGCATCTTCTTAAGTCTATTTGTAACTGAATGCCTTCTTAAGCTAATACTGAATGCATTTTTGGCGTTTCCTGTCGATTAACTGCCTGGACGTTTATCGCATAACAGAGAAGGAAAACGCGGTTGCAGAGAAACAAACAAAAAGATAAAAACAAACAAACATACTGTTCTCTTGGTTTGGTGTGTTCATTGCTTCCAAGGAAAAGTCCTTTATCAGTATGTATTTGCAATCACAATTAGGGTTCATTTACCTGCATATGTGACAGACTTGAAAATTCGCCCGACTATAAATTAGTAGTGTTTGTATTACTGGTCCTTTGTAGAGTCTATCCAGCCCAATATGTGCGGTTTTAAAATACCGCTTAAGTTGTCCTTGTGGGCGTTAAAGATGTTACACATCAAAATACCTATCACGTGTCCTAGTGGAGCGTTAAAGGTGTTACAATATTTATCTATAACGTTGGTCCATATAGTGTGCGTTAACGGTGTTACACATCATATACCTATCACGTGGGTCCCTTAGTGGGCGTTAAAGGTGTTTACACATCACATGATTTTATCACGTGGTCTAGTGGGCGTTTAAAAGTGTTAACACTTAATATAGACTATCACGAACAGACCCGTTGCTTTCAAGTGATCCCTTTTCAGTATGTATGTATATTGATTCACATCCTTCTCGTAGTATGTATATTGTATTCAACATCCTTCTCGTGAATATGTATATTGATTCACATCATTACTCGTAGTATGGGTATATTGATTCACATCCCTTCTTCGTAAGTATGTATACAGATTCACTTCTCGTAGTTATAATTATTGATTCAACATCCTTCCTCGTAATATCATGCCAATTATTTACTTTCTGTTTAGACAGAGATCATTGTATGTCCTCTGGTTTAGAAAGCGTTTAAACGAATCCGAATTTCTGCTCAATTTCATTCGAATGACCAATATATAACATAATTAATTATTTCAATACGGGTGTCGAACGATTTGTTTAACGTCAGGGAGCAGGGAGCAGTATCTAATAGACATGCTTTACCTGAGTGCTACCAGCATATGTTTGAGTCTTGTGGAGTGGTAAGTATAATAAGTCCAATTACGTAAAAATCATAATTACACAACTACAGTTAGTTGATTTCTTTAATAGTTTTAATATGTAGAGGAAGGACCAACTCCACACTCGGGTAATGTCCATTCATCTCGGTGTGTATTTTACTATTTTCACCTAATTAACGGTGTTTTGTTTCTGACTGCTTGACTTGTTTCGACATTCTCCAGTTCTGTACGTTATGCGGCACTTAAACAGTCACATCAATTGTAAGGATCCTCTATATGTCCAAACACAATGCGAACGGGAACATTGGAAACCAAAATAAATACAACGTGGTATATCAGATGATTTTACTTGCCACGAACCATGATGATACAAGTCGATTGGTTGAGATGTTCAATTCTTGATTTTAATATCGAAAACATATTTGAGTACACCTTTTTCGCAATTCGTGCGTTGGCCGTAGTAAATATCCTTGTACTGTAGTATGTCATTTTAAAGATAAACTCAAGTGGTTAGATATAGATAATATCATATGACACATAACCACAAATCATGTGATCGAAATAGGGTATATAGCGGATATAAGTTCAAATGTCAAATGAATGTACATGCTGTGGACGCTCTACTGGCTATAATGGAATCTTGTATTAAGGGCTGTCGTCATAAATTTCAACCGTAACACGGCGATGGCATGCGCAACTGGGGTTGGCACTTGTCAATCCCTACCAAGATTCGTTGAAATCCATGTTAGGAGTTCAGAAGAGGGACTAGTCTGTGACAAAGTTTGTGTATTAAAAACCAAACATCTTATTTCAACCGGAAAACGGTGATGATATGCACTAATAAGCTTGGAAACTGATCATCCCTTGCACAGTGTCGGAGAAATCCGGCCAAGGTTTCAGGAGAACTAGTTCGGACATAGTAGTGTGTACTAAAACATTTTAAAGGGACATAAATCTGCATAAATCATTCGACCGGAACATAGGAAACGATATGCGCAACAAGGCCTTTGGTAATGATCATTTCAAAAATTTTTCATTGAAATCCGGCCAGGGGAGTCAGGAGAACTAGTCCGGGCAATGTTATGTGTAATAATAAGCTAAACGGTCTATAGTGCAAATTTAAGCAGAGGCATTGAGGTTGATAATGCTATTAGATATAAACACACATGCAGAAGTTGGGGCGTCTGAAAGGTGTTTTCATTAATCAAGTTAAGCATTTCCTTACAACCGTATTGGAACTATTTCATCTAACTGAATTACCTCAAAATGCTATGATTGAGTAGATTGAAATGAGCGTGGCTTAAAGATGGCCGCCCTATGAGACAGGTTCCGTTCATTCATTTGAATCATACAAGTAGCTAAATCGTAAGTTTTTAGAAGAAGGCACATGTTTCATGTGTCAACTATATTTAAGCCAGCTTAATGAAGAAATTGAAGGAAACGGAAGGGGACTTTTATGATAATATTAACTGTATCATTAACATCCTAATTTGATATCGGGTTTTACCTGATCTGCACACAAATCAATTTTGATTATCATAACAGCCTAATGTTTCGAGGAAGAGTTAAAAGGCTTTATTTATAACTGATTACCTAGAAGTTCAAAGAGATATGTAAAGTGCACAGGGTATTGCTCTCCCTGCAAGCTGCAACACGGGACCGACGCATTTGACATTCCACCATACCTTGCCCGAGTACCCATAAGCGTGAGTGCGTTTTAAAAACTTCGGGACGTGACCCCGTCAGGAATCGAATTCGTGACTTCAGGGAACGAGCAGTTTTTAGCATGCTTACCACTTGCCCAACTATAGCTCCATAGATATTCTTGTGACATTTTTCAATACACCGTTAGCCCACTGGACTAGCACGTTCGACTTTGAATCACTGGTTATCACAGGGGTTTACATCGGTGTGTCCCTTACTCATAGGCAGACACGTTACCTCATTCATCCTTATCCGGACCGTCAACCAGGCGATCTTGTGTATCGAAAGGAGTCTGTCCTTCGAGTTCGTTAACGAACCACAGGAATAAATTCGTTAGTAGTAGTAAGGTAATGGCTCCTAGATTCAATATAACATCTTGGTGGCCTATTTTTTTTTTTCATACATTATAATTATACTGATTCTTGAGATTAGGGAGATTAACACCCGATAGTAATTATTAAACTTTGTAATGAAAGCTGGTTTAAAGGGACACGGTTTCAAATGTGAAAGAATAATGGATGTCAAATTCAAACACAGGTAAGGTGTTTCAGATGCATAGTCAATTCTACATAATATGACTTGAAACTACTCTCCATAAAATAATTCTTTTTATTATTGTTAATGAAATAGTTCGATCTAGAAAACTCGATGACTCGGTAAGTAATATT